>CAUYRT010052683.1:0-32853 GCA_963574885.1 Lepilemur ruficaudatus
CTTAAATTCTTAACACAATGCCAAACTCAGAACAGGCAGTCAGCAAATACTTGATGGTGAATGAGTAACTAAGTAGCACGTCTGTTAGGAATCACCAATTGTTAGTAACAATTACCACGTAAGAGCGACTTTAAAAAAATAGGAGTTTATTTTTTCTCACATGAAAAAAAAGTCTGCAAGCCCAGGGCTATGTAACAATTATGCAATATTGTCTATATCCCCAGGTTTCTTCTAGGTTTCTGCTCCACTACTCTTAGCATGAAGAGACTTAAGTTTCCCTCGTGGTTGTAAAATTGCTGCTGAAGCTCTAGCCATCACACCTCAACTAAAGACATGAAGAGAAAAAAAAAGGAGAAAGGGTGAAAAGAGCATAGATAAGTCAGCTCCCTTTAAAGAGCTCTCTGGGAGATGTATCTACGTGACCTCTTTATCCATCTCATTGGCCACCTCTATTTATAAGGGAGTTTGAGAAATGTAATCTTCAGTTATGCAAATTGTCATGCTAAAGAAAATTGGATTCAATTAGGGAGGAAGAAGGATGAAGGATAGGGAATAGGCAATGGCCAGTCTCTGCCATAAGTAGTAGTCAGAGTTGTCTCCTAATGGATTAGACTGCAAGAGTAGATTTCTCCCACTGTACTGCAACAGTGGGGGGAAACCAATGATTTGGAATTTAGACTCGAGAATACAAAAAGAAGTTATATCCCTCATCCTACATAGGATTGATGGGTCAAGGATCTGGAGATGTCAATTGGAGAAAGGAGGGATTTTAGGAATAAATGAGACTGAGAAGGAACTGGAGCTTTTGATGCTGAAAAGCAAGTATCCTGGTAAAAGCAAGAAAGTACTAGAAAGATAGGCAGCTACGGTCTGAGGATGGAATATGGGGTTTAAGATTCCAGAGGCTTAGCTGTTCTGGAGAGTGACAAGGTTTAGGGCCTGGCTTTGAAAGTGGAGCAGAGCTGAAGCTCATTAGAGCAGGAAAGATTTAAGCTCCCATAGTACAGAATCATATCTTTTGAATGTGCTTTACATTTCCTAGCAGTGCCAAGCAAAGATGGATTTTCTTTTTATTATAAAACAATATGCCTATAGTTTGGAAAATAGAGGGGAGAATACTCACATTCCCACCACCTACACAACTCATGTTTTCTGTTATTCTTTTTTTCTTCTCTTTTTTTTTTTTTTTTTGGTGGAGGTTGAGACGGGGAGATAGTGGTCAGGAGAAGCCCAAGGCTTGAATATGTATCCACAGGCATATATTTATTTATAAATCCATGCGTTCTCATTTGTTCTTACAGGATTTTAATTTAACGTCGGTGGATGACACCTGATTCATGTTATTCTCATATCATATTGCGTGATAGCCTGCACATGTGTTAGTTTATAACCAGGCTTCTACTCCTCATATAATGTTCAAGTTTGCCTGAGATGCTAATCTTTTTGGATTCCTACTTGGTTGACTATGTTTAAATGGTGCCCAGGTTATTGCTTTCAGCAAGAAACAGCAACTTCCATTCATTGTTACTTTGTGCCGGGCGTTACATGGGGTGGTTAACATCCAGTATCACAGTTCGTCCCCACAATCATTTTATGAGGTAGAGGGATTTATCCTAATATGACAGATGTAAAAACATAACATCAGGAGTGGCTAAGTGATTTGCCCAAGACTCAGAGGTAGCAAGTAGAAAAAAAAAAAATCAAATCTACTTTTGTTTACTTCAGAAGCTAATTTCCAACAGATGTTAAGGGTAATCTGCTTTGGAGTGAGATGCAGATAATGTTTTTGCCCTGCCTTTCTTTATCCTGTGTAGGAATTCAATCTCATTGATCGAAGAGAACTCGCACCGCTCCAAGAACTGATTGAAAAACTGACCTCGAAGGACAGATAAAAGGACGCAGAGCCGTGCGAATGGTTCCTCCAATGAAGCCGTGTGGAGTGTATTTGGGGTTTTATTGTATTTTGTGTTTATCTGGATTGTTTTTGTCTTAGGTTTGGGGGGCTTGTTTGGGTTTCTTTTTCTTTATTCTGAATACATGAAACCATCTTCTGTTGTCAGAGAAAGCCAAGAACCATTCTCTATACATTTGATTGGGGTAAATTTTGTCCTAGTGGCATCTGGTATTTTTTTTTTTTTTTTAACTTGGTTTTGGTTACTTGAGGAGTTTTTAAATAATACTGTGTGCTGAAAGAAAATGCTTATTGATTGAACTACTGATGAATGAGGTTCTTTGTTGTGTAAATCGTGGCCCATTTTGAAGTCCCCAAAAGACTTACGTTTTTAAGTGCCTTGGCAGGCTCACTTCTGGGTTGCAAAGCACAGATACAGAACCGAACAGGGCTTGAAACCGCGTTAGGGTTACTATCCAGGGCATTTACTGGTGCATGTTGTAAAATACCTATGACAAAAGCCATAGTTTACCTAAGTTGGTGATCTCCAGCTTTTACTATTCGGAAGAAACACAATTTGTAAAGGTGTGCATGTAGAGCATAAAAAAATTAATCTTTCTTAATTATTTTTGATATTGACAGTAGTACATTCTGTTCAACAAATGCTTTAAGTTCTACAAGCAGGTCTTTTTCCATCTCTCGGTGTCTGTGATATTGAAATTTGAGGATGTTGAAATGTAATAACCTGTTGCATTTCGGCTTCTTTCCACACGTTGACCACACTGTAGGTGTAAACATTCAGGTTGTGTATGGGATTGCCGTCTCCAGAGGTGATGCTGAACTGTGAGGTTTCTTAGCAATTGCCAAATGAGCCATAAGCCTGCAGAATCCCCTTCTACTTTGAAGAGGAGGGGAGATAGGAGTGTGTGTTTCGGTTGTGGGGAGGTGCTAGTTTGTATGGGGAGTTAGGGAAGGAGTTAATTATGGAAAGTCAAGTTCTAGGAAGTCATGTCTTGAAACCCTTGAATAGAATGGCATGAAGATTTTAGCCAATTAATTACAAAGTCTTAGAGACTTCTTTTTAGGAATCAGCTTCCATGAGAAGTTAAAAATAAATTAATAATTTTAGGTGTAGACATTGAACACAGAATGTGAGGACTGTTTGGGGAAATTGATCACTTTTTAACATTTCCATTCAGTGAATGGAGCCGGTGTTTGGCTGTCATTTTAAAATGATACACAGGACCTTCTTTACTTATCATAGGTCCCATTCGAAGCATTCTGACTTCTGATTTTTCCACTGCGAAAGGAACTCTTTTTCTTTGTGGTGATACCAAACAATGAAAATGCTAATGAAGTAGTTGTTAACTTTTAAATTTTACTTGCCATGACTTTCTAGTGAATTATGACCACCGTAAGTAACAAGTTCTTTAGAATAAATATTAATTTTTTTTCACTTCAGTTTTATTCTTTATTTTTAGTTCTGATTTTGTCATTTCTGGTAAATCTGCTTTCTTGAGTTAGAATTACGTCCCTTTCGTTCAGTTGAAACGGAGACCTGTTTTCCTTGCAGAATAGAAACGCTCACTCTGAAATTTGTGTAGATTAAAGACAGGTAATAGAAAAGAAGAATCTGACGTGAAATCAGTTTGTTTTTGTCGTCAGCCAGTGGAGCAGTGATACGACTTAATGCCATCACAATCACGGCCACTGGGAACTGCCTTTTTCTCCATTCCGTTCCTAGCAGTTATTCACCAGGCACCAACGATGGCAACAGGACAGCCCGGCAGCGGCAGAGGTGTTGGACATCTGCTGGTAAAGCTTGTCTATGAACTGTAGCGACAGCTAGTTGATGTCCTTGAATCTTTCAGTGTCCAGTTAGATAATACCAGCCACTCCGGGTTGATTCAGAAATAAAATTGGTGTCAAGTAATTCCAAGTCTTATCTATGTAGGAAAAAGAAGCACACCGTTACCCAAGTAGTCTTCCTTCCATGATGCATTTGGCTTCACACCGATCCAGTAACAAAGGGGTTGCAATAGCCAAGCGTAAAGAGAACAGTGAGGCCGGGCGCGGTGGCTCACGCCTGTAATCCTAGCACTCTGGGAGGAGGCAGGTGGATCGCTCAAGGTCAGGAGTTCGAAACCCACCTGAGCAAGAGTGAGACCCCTGAGCAAGAGTGAGACCCCGGCCAACTAAAAATATATAGAAAAAATTGGCCGGGCACGGTGGCACATGCCTGTAGTCCCAGCTTACTCGGGAGGCTGAGGCAGGAGGATCGCTTGAGCCCAGGAGTCTGAGGTTGCTGTGAGCCAGGCTGACGCCACGGCACTCTAGCCCGGGCAACGGAGCGAGACTCTGTCTCAAAAAAAAAAAAAGAGAATAGTGAAAAATTGTTCTTGCTCTTTTAGGCCTTATACAGCAGTGCACTGCAGAAAATGGATAAATATTTCTATAAATTAATGTTTAGTAGCAGGCCCTGCTTTCCCATTGTTTTCACTGTGCCGGAATCTCAGGTGCCTGCTTCCGAGTATTTCTTCAATCAGAGTGATTGGAAAATAAGGAGATACATGTATATGTGCACATACGGTAACAAAGTGTAGGCGGTAACTGGGGGAGAGGCCTGGCATCTGCCTGGCGTTGCGTGGCTACAAGTAAGGAAATAGCAGAGACTATGAGAAAGAACTGATTGAATAAAGAGGTGATTTGATTTGATTGGTTCCCATGAGAGTTAGTAAGATGCCTTTTTAAAAATAAGCATACAAACTTGGTTTTGCAGCAGAGTTTGCTTATAAACGTGTATTGTATTCTTTTTAGATCTGTTAATTTATAAATAACCAAGATAATTATTTTCCCCTCAGAAGTTGGTTTTCTTGTCCTTTGTTAAAAACATCCCATAAAATATCAAGTACCGACACAGTGTTACTGTCGTTCACAGTGCTTTCGTTAAATGTTGCTATGAGGCAGGTTTTTGGAATTGTTTTAAATGGTGGAGAAAAAGCGGTGGTTAGAGTGAAGTTAGTAACGGAGTGAAAATCTTTTAGTTAGCAGTAGGTGGTGCTGCTGGCTTTCATTTGCTGACTTGATTATTTATTCCCTTTCCCATAAAAAAAACATGGCTTTAGACTACACTAAACTAAAGCACGTGTTAGTTACCTGGTAGAGACTTTGAAGGTCAATTTATCTTAAACTGAAAGATTTTAGGTGGCTGTCTCTTTCTCCTTTCTCTCTGTTATTCATTTATAAATTCTAAATGGTCAGCATAAAATGTATTAGGTCAAAGATAACGTTTAGTGTGTAACATAATCTAAGACTGAGTTGCAGCCCAGCTTGTCAGGTTGGATAAAACACTGCATTCTTTTATTAGGAACTAGAGATGATGTATATGTTTATGTTTTACATACAGAGTCACCAGACTCCCATTTTGTGTGTTAGCGTTTTCCTTGTGTGTGGGAAAGCAGCAAAACGACATTTCCTGTACATTTTTGTCTACACCTTCTCTGAGAGAGGTTTTGATGACCACTGAAATGGGAGAATATATGAGATACGGCTACTAAATTGTAGAACTTTCTTTTAAAATGACTGTGTCCTGCCTTAACATCCAGTGAGCGTTATCTTGAGAGTGAGTCACCTGGGAACACTGCTCATCCCAGCGGTGCCGGGGAAAGTGCGCTGTCTTTGATTTCATCATTGATCATTGATCAATTTCATCATTCATCAACGGCTTTTAGTTCCACCAAAGCCGTTTTTGGCAGCTTAATATACACGGCCTGTCTTAACCACCAAACCAAGTGTCCGCATTTGGCTGATGTCTCAGAGCTAAACCACTAGGGGAGTTCAAAAGAATGTTGGAGAGGCTTGGAACTTACGGAAGAGAACGCTTTAAGCATTGGTAGCATCACTGAATAAAGGAATAGTTCCTGATGTCACTATTTTGAAGTGGACAGTATCATTGGATGTGTAGGCTTCACTTTTTAAAAAAAAAAAATCAGTTTAATTACTTTCCAGTTAAATACGTTAATTAAAAAAAAAACCAAGGTCTTTCCCTGGAACTTGTTTTCTATTTTGTTCCTTTTCCTGAAAACGTGTCAATTTTATCTTGACTGTTATAGTTTTGATTGAATGGGCATTGTGCAAAAATGAATTCAATATTTAAGATAGAAGTAGTTTAAGGAAACCACAGCCTTTACCTCTATTATTCTTTTTTTTTTTATTTTTTAAGAAAAAAATGTTTTCACTCAGATGAATGATTTGACTTTGATTAACGACTGGGGATTATTATACAAAGAAATTGGAGTAAGTTTTATATATTAATTATGCTGAGTTTTAAGCCTACATACCACAAAAATATTTAGAATTGTATAACCATTTCATATATCATCTATAACTTTAAATTTTAAATGTCTTTTGAGATGATGTGGGACCAAAAGTATATTTATAATTTGCAAATATGACTGCATACCAATAAGGAAACTTGTATTATTTTGAAACTTATCTGCAAAAGGAGAGAATATGCCAATTCTTAGAAACACAGATCTGTACTTCAAGGACCACTCGATAAGATAATTTAAGTATCAGAGTTTTGTGATAATGTTAAGATTGACCATAGGAATCACTGTTGTTCAACTATCACCTTAAATTGTGTGAATTGATCAATGTTTAGAGGTAAAGGTATGTCGAAATTTAATGGAGAGGTTTAATTTGAAGCTGTAACAAAAATTCTGATGGCCGATGATTTGAATTTTTAAGGCTTTCCTAATAAACTAATCACAAAGAATTCGTTTTGGAGTTATAAACCTGTGCTTCACACCTGTCACTCAAAACTGAACTGATTCACATTTTGACAAAAGAGAAAATACAGATTAAAATGCTGGGTGCTCTCAGTTTTGTAAGTGTAATGTAAGTTTCTTTTTCTTCATGTATAGAACTATACAATAGAAAACTTTGGATTACAACTGTCAAAGACAGATCGTAAAATCATGGGCCTTTTCCAGCTGTGTGTTTTCCCACCCTCCCATCCCCCACGTGGGTGCTCATGTGGGCTCACACATACACACGCGTTTAAAAACAAAGCAGTTCGGTTGATTTTGCAGGTCTTTACTGTTAAGAGATTCTGAAGTACTTACTGTTAATACATAGGTTTCAGTTTGTTTGGGTTGACAGCTTCCTTTAAATTACGTCACTAAAGCTGAGATTATTAATGATAGAAAGTTAAAATTTTTACTAATATTTAATTTCTCCTTCATTATTAATATCAGATTCTTACAGGTGGATGGTTTCTTAAAAGTTTTGCACAGTTTTTGTTTTTATTTTGTTTCTGAAATAATTGTGCAGGTTGTAAAAGTAGATTAGTGTATTTTGATTTTAAGAACACTTTTCTCCTTAAATTATTCTGCAGAAATGACTATTTTTAGGGAAAATAGTTTTTTACAGCCACTAAATTGTATTTGTTATTTTTGTACATGCACAACCAGGGGGGTGAAGGCACTAATCTTGTAGAGAACACTTTTGTCCTAGCTGCACTTTTCCTATACATTTATTACTTAAAATTACCACTAGGAACAGTGTCATGAAATCTGGGTTACGAGCGAATACCGCGTATATGAGAACGAACACTTAAAAGGTTGAATTGAAATCATTTCTGAAGACAAAAACGGAGGAATGCTGCCATTCCAAGTAATGGAAGCATAAGGGCAGCATTTACCCTGCAAGTATTGAAGAGAATGCATAAAAACAGGGCTCCTCCTCTCAGAGAGAGACCGTTTCTCTCTATTTTAAACTAGCTAGAAGGGGGAAAATTGTCTCTAAGATATGAAATGCAAATGAAATTCAACAATGGGCGCTGTATTATATATGCCAAGATAATGCAAATTGTGGTTATTGGTCAAAGTTTAATTGCTTCATCATTTTTACTTTAAAAGGGGATGCTGAATGTCAGAAAATCTGTAATATGTTTTATTTGGAAGATGTAAATAATGTATACATACTTGTATGTGACGGGATGGGAAATATTTAAATTCTAGGTTTTTTTTTTTTAAGGAAGAAACTGAATGTTTATAAGAAAAAA
Source organism: Lepilemur ruficaudatus (assembly GCA_963574885.1). NCBI lineage: Eukaryota > Metazoa > Chordata > Mammalia > Primates > Lepilemuridae > Lepilemur > Lepilemur ruficaudatus. The sequence continues at coordinate 7,959 of CAUYRT010052683.1, forward strand.
AATTAATAAATAGTTATGTTTGGCCATGAATCCTGACTTTGCATTACTTTTTATTTTTGCCATAGGTAGTCCTAAACTAAACACATTCCAAGGGAAATATTGATGGGATATTGGGATATGTGGACCATTTGAAATTTCTTAGGCGTTATTTTCTGTAATGTTCACAACCACCCTGGAAGTTAGTATCGGTGTCTTACATACCAGAAAATTAAAGCTTAGAAATTGTATATGGTATTAATTAAGACTAGGGTTTAAAAACTCAAATATGTCTGAACTTGAAGCCAGTGGTTTTTTTTTTCAGTAATATATACTACTACAGTGAGAATAGTCAGCAAAATAATGAATTAATCATTTGTTGACCTTTCCGTTCAGCTATTATCTAATATTGTCTTCTAATGTTATCTAATATTGTCTATAATGTCTTATAAATCATTAAGGAATATTGATAAACAATACTGGAGAATCATTTACCCTGATGCCTAAGTTCCAAAAGGAAACGTGTATTTTGGAACTATTCTCGGAGTATCATTATTTAGAGGTATTTATCTGTTAGAGGCATTTGTGTTTAGACCTGGTTGAGAATATTTAATGGTAGTAAGCCACAGTGGCTCAAAGTCATTAACGGTATTCGAGGAAGAGACAAGGAGTTAAAATGCTTGTCCGTGCAGATGTTTGGACTGTGTCTGCGTGCTTTAAAAATACCTTGTTACTTTGCAAATACAGTATTTACAAAGCATCCTACTGTACGTAAAGAAATATGCACAAATTAAGTATATTTTGATAATTAGGTTCATTTGCCTCCATTGCACTGAATGTAAATTGTTAATTCCTCATATAATATCTGGAATGACGCATTTTTCAACATAAAGGTTCTAAGTGTTCTTTTAAGCACCTTTCCAGGAAACTTCTTGCTATACCTGATGGACAGTTATTCAGGCCTTTTCCATTTCAAGGATCTTGCTGTTAATCACTGTGGGGATAAATAAAAGTAATATACATAAATTAATAGCATAGAAGTAATACAGGGCAGTTGCAAAGAATGATTCTCGCTGTTTTCACCATAGAATCACATTTTAATTTCTGTTCTTTATTTCTGAAGACGGAGTCCCCATTTCAACCCCCTCCTGGCTCCAGCTTTAGATGCATTTCAGGTCTGATGATAGTTGAAAGGTAAAAAGTAGCACAGCCTTGGTTTTCTGTACACGACTGGAACCAGGTAACTTCCAGACTGAATAATACCCAGTTTATTTTAACAGACCTTTACCCCGACTGAAAATGAGCTCCTCTGGGTTATTTCTACACTGCATTCGTCTCCAGCTAGATGAGTCTTCTCACTGGCCGGGTATGTGGCACTTCAGCAGGCGTTCAAAAATCCAACACGCAGAGCACCTGTTAACCACAGGCGTCTGCGCATGCGTGGTTCATGGGGCTGTGGTCGTGCTCAACAGAGCCCTGCCTGCCCAGTGGGGTCACGTCTACGCGGCACCGACGTGCATCCGAATCAAACGGGAAGGGATACGGGAGATCGGGAAACGGCCCTGTGGGCGGCAGCTAACTCCCTGAATCCCCGTCCCAGAGCCGCTTAAACTTCGACGCTGGGAACGAGCGCGTCCCGGCGCCTGCGTCCGCGCCGGCAGGTAATCGGGGCTGACGACGGCGTGTGGGCGCCGCGCGGCCCGTCAATCAGCGAAAGGCGCTCGGAGCAGAGCCCGGCACGCGGCCGGAGCGCGACGCGTTTCCGGGCGGCGGCGCTTTGCCCGACGGGGAGACGGGGCGCTCCTTCGGACGCCGCCGCCACGCGGGGCCTCTGCCCGGCGGGTTTCAGTCCCTCCCGACGCCTCCCTTCGCCTGCACCCGCCCCACTGGAGAAGCCCGTTCTCCAAAACCCCGCCCGGCCCACGCCGGGTGACCGGCGCGGCGGACGCCCTCGGGGCCCGGGGCTGAGGAGCGCTCGGTGGGCGGGGCCCCGCCGACTCGCCCCGCCCCGCCCCGTCCCGCCCCGGCCGCCGCGTCACTCGACGAGCCCACTGCGCGCTCTGGGGCCGGGGGCTGAGAAGCATTCAGAGGCCCGGGGTGGGCGGGGCCCCGCCACAGCCCTGGCCCCGCCCCCGCCACAGCCCCGCCCAGACCCGCCCCGCCCCGGCCGCGGCGTCACCCGACAAGCCCGCCTCGCGCTTTGGAGCCTGGGGCTGAGGAGCACTCAGAGGCCCGGGGTGGGCGGGGCCCCGGCGACGCCCCGTCCCCGCCCACTCGCCCCGCCCCGCCTCCGCATCCCCCTTCCCGCCGGCCGCGGCCTCCGCGCGCCAAAGTCAAACCCGAGACGCGCCTGTCAGCCCGCGGAGCCCCCCGCCGCCAGGCAGCGCGAGGTCGGCGGCGCGCACCCGTGGCCGCCCCCATCCCCCGCCGCCGGCGCCCTCGGAGCCGCCGCGAGCCGGGCATGGCCAGCCCGCCCAAGAGAAGCTGCCCGTCCCCCGCAGCCGGCCCTGAGGGGACGCGCGTCAAGAAAGTCTCCATCGAAGGGAACATCGGTAAGGACGCCGCGGGGACGGGGCTGGGCCCAGAGCTCCCCTTCGCCGCCCCCCTCGGTGACGACTGTCCCCACTGTCCCCGCAGCCGGGCCGTGTGGACGCGGCCTCCGCTTCCCTTCCCGCCCCGAGCATCCTCCTCCTCCTCCTCCTCCTCCTCCTCGCTCCCGCACCGTCTGGGGGGGGGGAACTTGTGACAGGGGGGAGGGGTTCGGGGGCGAGGGCGTCCGGTTTCAAGTCGCCCTCTTCGTGAGGGTGACAGACGCGTGCGGTGTGGCCCCGCCTCGCCGGGACAGTCAGAGGACACTCTGTCCCCTCGGGAAATTCCTTCCGGTGCCCTGGCAGCCGCGGACCTGGTTTGCATCCCTGCACGTTTCGCCTTTTCCAGAATGTTCCATCAGTAGAATCATAGGCAGTCTTTGTGTGGCTTGCTTTCTGAGGTTCCTCCGTGTCACCTGTTTCTGGAGCGCGTTCCTTTTTCTCGCCGAGCGGTGCTCCCGTGCACGGATAGTGCGCAGGCTGCCTGCTCCTGCTCCCCGGGACACACTGGGGACGTCGGCGACTTTTTGGTGACGATGCGTGACGTCGCCGCAAACACTCCAGTGCGAGGAAGGATCTCAACAGGGATCTGCACTGACCGTTCTCTTCTCAGCCCAGATGGGCACAGACCGCGCCGTGCGCGTCATGTTGCGAGATACTAACACGCACGAACGTCCCTTCCTTGTGTGTTTCCTGCCACAGAACATCGCACCCTGCTACTTCCTGTTTTGATGGATTTTTTTTTTATTATTATTATTTTTGGCTCCCGGTTGGGTGCTGGTCATTCTTGCATCCGGCAAGTGTTTTTTAATTCTTACCGCCTTCCAACCACTGTGAGGCGAGGCAAGCGGATGTTGAAGCGTTTAAAAGAATAAGGCCGGGCGCGGTGGCTCACGCCTGTGATCCCAGCACTCTGGGAGGCCGAGGCGGGAGGATTGCTCCAGGTCAGGAGTTTGAGACCAGCCTGAGCAAGAGCGAGACCCCGTCTCTACTATAAATAGAAAGAAATTAACTAGCCAACTAAAAATATATAGAAAAAATGAGCCGGGCACGGTGGCACATGCCTGTAGTCCCAGCTACTCGGGAGGCTGAGGCAGGAGGATCGCTTGAGCCCAGGAGTTTGAGGTTGCTGTGAGCTAGGCTGACGCCACGGTGCTCACTCTAGCCGGGGCAACAGAGGGAGACTCTGTCTCAAAAAAAAAAAAAAAAAAAAAGAATAGAAAAGAGCCGAACACATTCTCCAAGAGGACTGACTTCATGGCTCCGGTACGAAGGCACCGATGGAAAAGACTGTGTATCATAGACCCTCGTTTTCTGTTAGCAGTGTTAAGTTTTTTGAGGGTGCATGATTGCAAGCATGATTCCTCACAGCTGCTTGCTGGATAAAGAAGACCTTATGCAAAGACAGGAGAAGGTACTTGAACAAAGTTGTCTCGAAAGTAAATGTGAACTCACAACCCCTCAAATCAATACCGCATGGACGGATCGCCTCTCTCTCAGATCCGTATAAACTATAAATACACAAATTGTTAATGTGTATATAGAAGACTATTTGCAATTCCTCTATCCTTCCTAGAACTTGAACTTTACCTCATCATTTTAGTTTTATATTCCTATAATCCATCTTCTCATGTTCTGTGTTACTCAAGTGATCCCTTGTGCTATGTCAGATTTATGGAGGACTTACTTACTTTTTATCTTAATAGTCTGTTCAGAATGCATTTTAGCATTATAATGCCTGCTCGGCATTAGGAATTCTGTGAGTTTCCATGACTTTTTAAAGTATTAGCATCAGTGTCCTTGGTTCTTGTTCTCCTGGACTTTATAGAAGATTAACTTCTTAATTAGCTTATTTTCTAGTGTCCACTTCCCCCTGCAAAAGTTAAGAAATTGGATTAGTCTGAGTGGGAACTACAGCTAACCCTTGTTACTCTGCTTGAATTAAATGTAACTGTTATGACTTAAAATTTTAAAGTATGGGCAGTGCATGGTGGCTCATACCTGTAATCCTAGAGCTTTGGGAGGCTGAAGCTGGAGGATTGCTTGAGGCCAGAAGTTCGAGACCAGCCTGGGCAGCATAGTGAGACACCATCTGTACAAAAAATAGAAAAATTGGCTGGGCATGGGGGCATGTGCTTGTAGCTGCAGGTATTCAGGAGGCTGAGGCTGGAGAATCCCTTAAGTCCGGGAGTTTGAGATTTCAGTGAGCCGTCTTGACACCACTGCACTCTAGCCTGGGTGACAGTGAGACCTTGTCTCAAAAAAACCCATTTTTTTTTTAAGGTATGACCACATGAACTTTTTCTGCTTATAAGCAGTGTTAAAGAAAGTTGAATGCTCTAGCTGTGCTTTCAGAATCTAGTATATGCCTGATTTTTTAATGTGTTCTTTGAGTGCTCTTTGTGAACATGTTATTCTCCTTTCCTTCTCCCGTCTGGCTCAGTGATGGTGATTTTTTTATGTGCTTCCATTTACCATTCTTTTCATGCCTTACAGTCCCTTAGCCTACCCTGGCCATGCTAAATTTTGGTCACCAGTGTTTTTCCCAGGATTAAATCTAATAGTCATCTAGTTTATCCTTAAAAGCTTTTCTTCTCTCCTCTGGAGATAAAATGACTTCAGTGTTTTGCTTCTCGACTGTCTCTCTGTATCGCCTTATTTACTGCCCCCCCTTCTTCTTTTTTTTTTTTTTTGCTCTGTGTGTGATTCTGTAAAGTTCTTCCAGTTTTTTCTTCTTTTCTGTTGCCCTATATAATATCTTAGATTTGACTATAGTTCTGTAAGTCAGAGGTAAGTTCTTTTTGCTTTCCTTGGGTGCAGTTTATAAGGAAGAGGAAGATCTGCTTGCTGGTGTATTAAAGTTATTTATATGTTCTTGTGTGTGTGTGTAAGGGGAGAGAGAGAGAACATTATGTTGACCAGATATCTACTATAACCACACACATTTGGTGACTTCAGATATAAAGGGTATGGTGGTCATTAAGAGTATTGGTACACCCTGTAAGATTCTAGATCAAGACCATCCCTACTATTATATATAATGTATTGCTAGATAATTTTAAAATAGTGAACATAATATGCCCTTATTACATATGAACTATTTCCTTTTTCTTTCCCCACTCAGAAACTAGCGAATGATCAGGGAAAAGTAAAGTGCGTGTGTCTTTTTTTTGAGAGTTTGGTACAATGCATGTACAGTGCGCAGAACTATGCAGGAGAAGCAGAGAGACCATGGCTGTTGCTTGTAGGAAGAGCTTTGCAAAAATGCTTTCATAAATTCTTTTAGCTATAATGCCTATTAGTGCCACATAGTAATAATACTATTTCACATTCTAACACTGTAGGCATTGGGTGTATCTTCATATTGATTTTATAGTTACTTGGTTATTTCTTGATTGGTTTTAGATAGAAGAGAACTGAGCTTGTTTTGTAGGTTAGAAGAATGGAGCCAGTAGAGAGGAAATTTTTGAAAATGCAAGAGGCTGGACTGACTGTCACTGTCCTGGTACTTTACTTGTTATCAGAACAGTTTCCATGGGGAAAATGGAGTACTATTATCTCTGTTGTATTATGAGGAAACTGGTCCAGAGAGGTTCAGGGACTTGCCCAAAATCACACACCTGGTTAAATGGGAGAATAGTCTTAACCACTTCCCAGAAAGTTAGAAAGTCATCTCTCTAATTGCTTGGCTAAGGAAAATGAGTCTAGGAGTAAGATTTTTTGTTTTTTTTTCTGCCATAACATCTTGCCTAAAATTTCACGAGGTTTTTAATTCCTCTTTTCAGGGCTTTGCTAAACTGAAAACAGTAAAAAACAAATGTGCTTAACACAGCTGGGCAGGGAGCCTTTTCATTTTCATTTTTAAAAAAACATAAAGAGAAAGTTTAGGAAGGTGAATGTTTGGGTTTTTTTTTTATTTGCTATTATAAATCTTGTAAGTGCTTGTGACTATTTGGCTTTTTTTTTTTTCCTGATAAGTTTACTTCCTCAGTTGTACCTTTCCTCTCACAACAGCTGCAGGGAAGACAACATTCGTAAATATTCTTAAACAAGTCTGTGAAGATTGGGAAGTGGTTCCAGAACCTGTTGCCAGATGGTGCAATGTTCAGAGTACTCAGGATGAATTTGAGGTATGAAAATAAAACTTAAGTAAATAAAAACCTTCTGGTTTAGAGGAGCAGTAGTATTTAGTCTCTTGGCTTTTGTTCTTTTCCAGTAAAACTTTCAAATCTAGCTTTAAGTGTATGTCTTCATCTGTGCAGTAGTTATATGGATGTGTATACAGTCCACCCTCCATCCATGGGTTCCCCATCTGTGGATTCAGCCAGCCATGAATTAAAAATATTTGGGAAAAAAAAATAGCAATACAACAATAAAAATAATACAAATAAAAAATACTGTATAACAGCTATAACATAGCATTTACTTTGTATTAGGTATTAGAAGCAATCTAGAGATGATCTAAAATATATTGGAGGATATGCATGGGTTATATGCAAATTCTAGGCCATTTTATAAAAGAGACTTGAGCACCTGTGGATTTTGGTATCTGAGGGGAGTCCTGGAACCAATCCCCCACAGGTGCCAAGGGATAACTGTATATGTAAACATTCATCAAGCTATGCATGTAAGATTTGGGTACTTTATTGCATCTAAGTAAAGTTTTTAAAAAGTTAAAATGAATAAAGAAGTTTTAAAAAATCTAATCGCAAGTTAAATTCGTTGAGTAGCTTTTAATATTTTGTTTAACAACAAGCAAACAAGAAAAAAATCAAAAAAGACTACCCAGTAACTGAGTTTTATCAGTTTATCTTTTAAGCCTTTCGTCTTAGAGAAAAATCACTTATTTCTCATTTTGTCAGAGTTGATTTTTCGAGGGATGTCGCCCTGGTTCTTTGACTCCTTGCTTGGAAAAATCGCAAGCGGGGCCGGAGCCACGGAATGATGGCAGACACTTAGCACTCCACACAAGCAGCTGTTACTGCAGGTTTTGCCGCAGGGAAATAGAAAGTGAAAGTCCATTTCCTGAGGGGAAACCGATCTGTCTCCAGGAGTGGAGAAGAAGCTGGGGTCTTACCACACTTCTAGTTTTATGTCTATACCTTATGATACGCTGAATGGTGGGTGAAATATTCATGAGTTTCCTGGGAAAAGGGTGGAGAGTTCTTAGAGCTAAGGGCCCTTCCCAGTTTTATCTTTATAGGGTAACTGCCAGGGGTTGCCATAGCATTTGTAAATTGTCACAGGTGCTGGTGGGTGTGATTTTCACTATGCTAATGTATGTTAATGGAGAAAAGGTTACCTTTGGTTGTGAGCACCCGGTTTCTGTGCATGCTCTAACCTCAAGTTCCTGCCACTGCGGGTTTGGTTCTAAATGCTCCCTGGCCTCTTCATTTTTGCCCCCCTCCTCTTTTGCTGTGGTTAGCGCTGCCGGCCTGCACCTGTCCCTAACGATTTCTTTGTGCTTTCATTCTTGCCAGACTTCCTCTCTGGGCACTAGTTTCAATTTCCCAGCTCTTTTCTATTCTTTGTTGCAAATGAGGAAGAAAGGGAATAGCAAAGTTAAATTTCATTTTTTTATAGCGAAATTTTGGTTATGTGTGTATGAGAGAGTGCTAATATTTTCGTTTCTGCAGAAATGAGAATTGAAATTGAAGCAATAAAGCAGAAACCGTAATGGAAATGTATGCTATAAACTTACTTTGGTTGATCTGAAGAGGACAGAGGATTGAAAAAATGTCTCCTAATGTTTAGATGTTGGTATGAGGAATTCTGAGAATAACTGAGTATTTAAAATGTACATCACATATGCAAAGAGGAATCACTGGCAAGGTGCTTGCTAGACTTTGAGGATACATGGTTTTGAATAACCAAACATACTTTCTCTCACAGCTTCTATTTAAGCCTGGGGCCCAATTCAGTATACCCTAATCTTTAGAATATCCAGGACTAAATCATAAAGGGACTTTCTTTCCATATGGACCCTGTTTTATTAAGAAGTTGATGTTTTGGCCGGGCGTGGTGGCTCACGCCTGTAATCCTAGCACTCTTGGAGGCTGAGGCGGGCGGATCGCTCAAGGTCAGGAGTTCGAAACCAGCTGTGAGCAAGAGCGAGACCCCGTCTCTACTAAAAATAGAAAGAAATTAATTGGCCAACTAAAAAAAAAAAATATATATATATATATAAAATTAGCCAGGCATGGTGGCACATGCCTGTAGTCCCAGCTACTCGGGAGGCTGAGGCAGGAGGATCGCTTCAGCCCAGGAGTTTGAGGTTGCTGTGAGCTAGGCTGATGCCATGACACTCTAGCCTGGGCAACAGAGTGAGACTCTGTCTCTCAAAAAAAAAAAAAAAGAAAAGAAATTGATGTTTTACATCTGGTCTTTGAGGGAGAAAGGCAGGGTTAGCCTTCAGTAGAATCTTAAAGTGGGTAAATTTATTTATTTATTTTTTCCAATTTTTTAATTGACATATTTATAGAAGAGCATATGAGCCCTATGTATGTATAGTTTGAAGAATAATTTTAAAGCCAACATCTTTATAATCCTTAGCCAGGTCAAAAAAATAGAACAGTATCATCATTTCGGAAGTCCCTGCTTATCCTTTTCCGATCACGATATCTTCTTCCCTAGGGTAACAACTCTGCTAGGGGTAATCAACTGACATACTCTTGTGATAATAGTCTCCCTGCTTCCTAAAAATGATTTGACAACATGTGAGCATATCTCTAAGAGATAGAATTTAGTTTTGTCTCTTTGAATGTTATAGAAATGGAATTATACTGTTTGTATTCTTTTTCTCTTTACTTAATAAGTTTATAAAGTTTGTCCATATTGTTGCATGCGGCTATAGCTTGTTCATTTTCATTGTTGTATGTAGCATTTTATTTACATATCAGCATTTGTCCATTTTATACCTTTGAATTTTGAGTGGTTTCTAGTTTAGTTGCTCTTGTAAACAGCATTGCTCTGAACATGAATTCTGGTGCACACATGTAGGAGTTTCTCTAGGATTAAGAAGTAAAGTTACTGGGTGGTGGGGTGCGCTGTTGATGCTTGTTTTCCAAAGTGACTTACCGATTTTCTCCACACAGTGCAACAACTAAGCTCTCATTAGTCCTTGTCTTTGCCGACATTTAGTGTTGTCTGGCTCCCTAATTTATGTCATTCTGCTGAGTGTTTATTTTCTTTTATTTGTATTTCCCTGATTGCTAATTAGATTGTATTTCTTCTTGTGTGTTTGTTAGCCATTTAGATTTCTTTTGTGCAGTGCCTATTCAGGTCTTTTTGCCCATTTCCCTCTGGGTCATCTGCCTTCTTTCTCTGGAATTTTTATCTCCCAAAGTATGTCTATTGGCCTCTGGCTTTTTAAAGCCTTTCACTCAAGTGCCAACTCAAGTTTGCATACCTTTTGAAATGAGAGGTTTGAGTTCTAAAAACACCTCTTTTAGCCGTGGGCTCCCTCTTTGGGAGGTGGGAGGATTGCTTGAGTCCAGGAATTCAAGCCTCAGCCTGGACAACTTAGCAAGACCCCATCTCTACAAAAATTAAAAATTAACCAAATGTGGTGGCATGCGCCTGTAATCCAGGCTACTTGGAAGGCTGAGACAGGAGGCTCTCTTGAGTCCAGGAATTTAAGGTTGCAGTGAGCTATGGTGATGCAATTGCACTCTAGCCTATGGAGACAGAGCAAGATCCTGTCTCAAAAAAAAGTCATTGAATTTAGATGAATCCATTCTGTTAGGCCCATGATTCTTAACCAGTGGAAGGAACTCATAAGACTCTCAAGATTTGGGTGCTTTATAAAATAGCAGACAATCCCTTGGGGGTTCAAATATGTGTTATGCCTCCTAGTTAAAAAGCATTGCCCTAGTGAATCACTGTTAGTGTTGGGAGTATATTGAACCCTTTACTTCTGGTGCAGAGGAGAGGTTGAAAACATTGCATTAATATACATGGGCAGACAATTTATAATAAGGTTATCTGTTGAGCTTGAAACTGAAGCCCAGAGAAATTGATTAGATTATGTTAATGACTGATGTCATTGGAGTATGACACATTGATGCATCTGTCTTCATTTTAAGACTTACAGCTTCATGACTCTGATATTCATGTTTATGGGCGGGTCATTTTCTTTCCATGTACTAAAGGCAGGATGTGACACTGGCCATTCCTTATAACTAGCATGCAGATGGTCCTATTATGTTAACATTGTTTCATCAGGTAGTTCATTGCAATTCAGTCATGTCTCCATGATGTTGCAATTTCATTACCTTTGTTGAATTTTGATGCACACTCTTGGAGGGTAGCTTTAATCTTTTTGTATGTATTGAGGGCTACTGTGTTGTTAATCCTTTATATTTCCAGGAAGAGTTTCAGACAGTATGGGGATAGTATTTTGGGGATAAGGTTGTGTGATGTGAGGGTGGTGGGTGGGTGGCTTCCTTGTATCTTTGGATATTTTCTTCTTTTGTTTCCCACTAAACTCAAAAAGTGAGATTTTTCTTCCTTCATCCTGGAGCCCTTCTTCTCCAGACCCATGTATTCCTTGGGGTTACAGTGTGAATCACCCATTATCCAAATCTCAGCCTTCTTAGAATGCTGTCAACAATGAGAAATGGACTGTTTTCAGATTCATCCCTGGTAAAGCCATTCCAACTTTGGATGTTATCCATTTGATCACACTTCTTGGCAGTTGTAGAATTGAAATAATTGGGCCTTTGGTATCTCTGATCCCTTTCCCTTAGTAACTAATTGTGCACCTGAATGCTTAGCTTTTGTTTTGTTTTTAGCTTTTCTTGCCTGCCACCTAGTGGCTGAAATGTTGCAATACTGTTGATAAGCTACCACTAATTTTGGCAAAGAGCAAAGTACCTATGAAAATTATGTAGACTCCCCGCCCCTCTCCTCCCTGATAATATGATCTTTAAAACATACCACTCAGATGATCATTGATCTTTGTATTGAAGGTTTATTTCAAATAATAATAATGATATACTTTCTTTGGTGATTTATGTTATTTAGACCCAAAGCTTTGATTTAATTGCTTTCTTTTAGCTTATATTTAAGCTAAATTCTTCTGGGGGATCATTGTTATTTATTTATTTATTTTTTTGAGACAGAGTCTTGCTCTGTTTCCCAGGCTAGAGTGCCATGGCATGAGCCTAGCTCACAGCAACCTCAAGCTCCTGAGCTTAAGTGATCCTCCTGCCTCAGCCCTCCTGAGTAGCTGGGACTACAGGCATGTGCCTGGCTAATTTTTTCTATATATTTTTTAGTTGTCCAGCTAATTTCTGTTTTTAGTAGAGATGGGGATCTCGCTCTTGCTCAGGCTGGTCTCAAACTCCTGACCTCTAGCCATGCTTCTGCCTCAGCCTCCCAGAGTGCTAGGATTACAGGCACTAGCCACCACGTCTGGCCTCACTTCTTTTTTGGCAAGATTTCTAGTTGGTGTATTTCCTTAAATCAGGTGGATGTCTTTTGTGATGTTAGAACTGATCAGTCAGTTCAGGTGTTGTCAGCCTAATTCATCCATTGTAAAATTCCCTGTCAACTTTTCTCCAATGATTTTGAGCATCTATTGTTAGTTGCTGCCTTGCTGCAATGTACCATTAGGTGTTATAAAAGGTGATATTCTTTCTCAAGCCTTCTGAATTTATTGGCTGGGATTTTTCAGTAAAGAAGACATTTTCGTCATCCACTACTTAATTACCCTAAAAGCATTTCTATAGAAAAGACCAGAATAAATATGCTTGATATATTTTTTTTTCTCTTTACCTACAAATTTCCAGAATAATTAATTGGTTCCCTAGCAACCTCAAAAGATGACTAGAGTTTTGGAGTTGTTTTAGTATTATGAACTCATGGATTTTAGCCTTCTGTTCTTTTTGGATGTCCAAATTGTCCTATCTTTGACCAGTGGAAACCCCTTCATGTTGGCTTCTTTGCCCTTGGCACAACCCCAGTAGTCTTTGATAGTTTCCTTGTTTTCTGGAACAAGGTATATGAAGCTTATTTTGTACATTTCCTTCCCCAAATTTAGAATCAGGTATGGAATTCTAATTCTTTTCCATGGGAAATATTTAGAGATCATAATCTGGATGGTATTTATGTTTATTCCTTCAGGGTTGTCATAGTTTTTAGGCCTTTTGGTAGGCAGAACTAAGAAAACTATATTTTATAGAAAGAAAAATTATTCATGTGTTTTAGATGCTGTTCCTAATTCAGATGGAAGATTACAGAGTTTTAATGTCATTTTTAATTTTACATTTGTGTTTTTTTCTCAACTCTGAAAATATTGGTTCTAACAGTAAGATTATTGAATTGCAAAATTATGAGGAGGATCTATTTGGTTACATTAGAAGATTGAGTTAGAAATTCAAATACCTGAGGGGGCCAGCCAATCAAATCAATAAATTGAGCCTGTTACAAGAACCTTCCGGGAATGGTGGGGGCTGATAAACTGGACAACGTATATCCCACCCAGCGGAGGCATGTGTGACTTGATGCTAGTGATTTTTGCCGAAAGGAAATGCAGACACAGTATTGCTTGGTTTTTCCATTATAAAAAAGAAGATATAAATCCAAATATTTTATGTGACATTGTTTAGCTTTTAAATATCAACAACTAATTCAAAATTTTAAAAAGTTTTGTTTGGGCCAAACGAATAATTTCTTCCATAGGTTGTTAGTTTGTGACCTCTTGCAAGAAAGATCTAAGGAATTTATCTACCTTCTCTTTTGAGCCTTTACAAAAACTTAAAATAGCTCTATTGGTTATTTAACTTTGCTTTTTGTTTCTTTTTGCACATTCAAAACAGGAACTGACAACATCGCAGAAAAATGGTGGGAATGTTCTTCAGATGATGTATGAGAAACCCGAACGGTGGGCTTTTACCTTCCAGTCGTATGCTTGTCTCAGTCGAATACGAGCTCAGCTTGCCTCTCTTGATGGCAAGCTCAAAGATGCAGAGAAACCTGTGTTGTTTTTTGAACGATCTGTGTATAGTGACAGGTATGTATAAATGGCTTGTACTTGGCTGTTTGAAGTCTTGGCTTAGAATTGGATTTTTTCCCCCCTGTTACCCGGGAATCAAAGTAATACGAGAGGCTGAGTTGGAGATTTGAGATGGAAAATGACATCCGTCAGCAGTCTGGTGTTTATGACATTGGGAAGTTCTAGCGTTTATAGTCTCTAGCTTCCATGGAAACTGTAGGGGATATGGTAGCCATCTCATTCAAATTTGTGGAGAAGTTTTCTTTTCCCCTCCAACCTTTTTAATATTTTCATCTGCTCTGGTTAAATCTGGTTCTCTATCCTAAACTCTTAGCTGGAGCAAGGGCATAAAAGTCTCTAAGGGGACCTTACAATTGCCCTGTTTATCCTAGCGTTCCTTTGACCTCCAAAGTTAGCTTAGAACAGAGGTTCTCAAACTTTTTGATCTCAGGACTCCTTTCCATCCTTAATAATTATTAAGAAGTACAAAGAGCTGTGTTATTGATATTTATGTTATTATAAATTAAGATTGAGAAATATTAAACATTTATTTATTTAAAATTAGCAATAATAAACTCAGTGCGTATTAACATAAATAACATACTTTGACAAAATTATATTTTTCAAAACAAAGTAATGAGAAGAGTAGTATTGTTTTACATTTTTGTGAATCTCTGTAATGTCTTACTTAATAGAAGACAGCTCGATTTTTATTTGTGCTTTTATATTTAATCTATGATGATGATCTTTTGTTTGAAGTATAGTAGTATATGAAGTAATCTAGCTTCTCACAGAACCTCTCCAAGGATCTGTTTTTTCTTTTCTATTTCTTTGTGTGTGTGTGTGCGTGTGTGTGTGTGTGTGTTTTTCCAGAAATGATATATGTGCTGAAAAAGACTCTTTTTCAGGTATATTTTTGCATCTAACTTGTATGAATCTGACTGCATGAATGAAACAGAGTGGACTATTTATCAAGACTGGCATGACTGGATGAATAACCAGTTTGGCCAACGCCTTAAATTGGATGGAATCATTTATCTTCGAGCCACTCCAGAGGTGAGACCTAATAAAAATTTGTTTCTTCCATTGAAAATTTAAAGTAATAATTAAAAATCTTTTCAGTGATATGTAATGAAGGTAATTTAGTTTAACTCCAACCCTTCCACCCACCCACTCCCTACCTCCAAACTAGAAACTCACAACTGCGTAGCTAGGAGGATTCCATTTTCTCAGCAAACTGGAAGCCCAGACTTGGCAAGTCACTGTCTTAGGCTCTTCTCTGTTCTTCCTCAGCTATATTTTACTTTTCTTCATTATTTCTTCCTAATTTTTGCAGGCTCTCTCATCCATCACAGAATAAGGAACTTGGTCAAGCAACACCTAGAAAATAGGTTTCAGGATGTGGGATTTGGGATATTTTAATTACTGTTAAATTTTTAGTGCCTAAAAGGGGGCCTGAGTACGTAACAGGAGCTCAGTAAATATTTACTGAATAAATGGCAAAGTTGATGGAGGTTCATTTTAAAACATCTTTTATGGTTGTTTGTAGCTTAGAATGGGTGGATAGTGGCAGCTACTAGGAAGAAATTCAGAGGACCCTTGCTGTCTTCAGTTGAGGGAGCTCACTTAAAAATAGGCCTTTTGTGATAAGTTATAACATGACTGTTCTTTTACACATAGTATTATGAAGTGAATACAGGAACATCAAGTTGATGCCTTTCATAAAACTAACCTAGATAATAAAAATCTTACATTTAATAAGAGGCTTTCTGGTTTTGGTGCTTGCATTCCCATTGCTTCTGTATTTTTATTCCTATTTCTTCCTTAACACGCTGACTGCCATATATATGAGTTGTATTATGGATTTGAGCCTGGCGCCTTGTGAAGCAAAACCCTGCAGTTTGTGAAAATCTTACTTGTTGATGTTCTTATTGTTACAGTTAATATTGAAAATGTAATTCTAAAAATGTGGATTGTGTTGCATATAACTCAGGCACAGAAAACAATAAAAAATAACAAATTATAAAGGATCATTTTGTTTTAATAAAACATTGTGGCCCCAGGGAAATATTTATTTTTCTAGTGTGGCGGTCAATGTATTAATTAAGTCACAAGGTAGAGTCTGATGAATATAAATGTCAAACTTCTAGCATGACGTTAGAATACTGTGTTGCTATTGAAGCTGAATTTTCAAAAAATCTAGGTTTCTGATTCCAGTGGATGATTTTGTTCTTTAAATAATTAAGCCAGAATTTAGCAATTACAATGTTGAAATTCACTTTTATTTTTGAAAAAGGCTTTTTGTTTTTAATTACAAAAATAGTAAATACAAATGTAAAAAAAGAACATAAATAGTACTAACAATTTCATTTTGCTTGGAACATTCATAGTCAATAAATTAAAGTCTAACACAAAACATTATTTTATCAGTATAGTTTCTGATACCTTTTGGTTAAAGGATTATTTAATTATTGAAAAAAGAATTTATAATAGACTTTGAAGCTGGCCATGGACTTGCATGTCATTTAGGTTAGAGGTTCTTATTTCTTGGGATACATGGATGAGTTTCTGAGGGTCTATGAATGCCTACAAATTATGCAAAATTTTGTATGTATGTGTATTTTCAGGGGAAGATAATCTAGAGCTGCCCTGTCCAATGTGGCTATTTAAATTTAAGGTTATTAAAATTAAATAACACTTTAAAATTCAGATCCTTGGTTACCACACTACCCATATTTCAAGTGCTCCAAAGCCATAGGTGGCTAGTGGCTACCTTATTCAACAATGCGGATATAGGACAGGTATAGAACATCAAAGTTGTTTTGGCTGTGCTAGCCTAGAGCTTTCATCACATTAAGGACCACTGCCTTTAATGGTTTTACAGTAACTGAACATAGACATTTCATAATCAAGTTTGGTTCACCACAAAGTAGAATTACATTGATAGATTGGCATATCTTTTAGCTGTCCTCTCTAAAAATTTTAAGTAGATTTTTTCTCGTTTTTATCCAAGTTATATTAATATATTTCATGTGTGGATACCAAAAACTTATAGACTTATTTTTGACAGTACTGCTTGATTTAGAGGCACCGAATGGCTGAAAAGCACATATAGGGAAAAACGAACTATTTCAACTTTCTGGAAGGGATAAGTAGAGATTTGGGCTAGCATAACTGTAGAGAAACACTAGAAAAGAAATTTTGATGGCAGCAAACAAGAATAATTGTTCCCTGACTTTTTTTCCTTCTCTTACTGCTTGCTTTCAGAAATGCTTAAACAGAATACATTTACGGGGAAGAAGTGAAGAGCAAGGCATTCCTCTTGAATATTTGGAGAAGCTTCACTATAAACATGAAAGCTGGCTCCTGCAAAGAACACTGAAGTAAGACTTCCACATTCTTACCTACTGTTCAATTTAAATACCTTTATCAAATTTTAATCTACAGTTTGGAAGGTGTGAGTAGAAACATGTAAAATATTTCTTCCAGTTATTTTATTTATTGGCAGTTTCTGGAATTAGGTGTGGGTAAGTGATAAAGTAGGAAATATATCTGTGTACATTATTTAGGTACTCTGTTTCAGAACGAATTTTAAGAAAACAGATTTCAAATTTGTTTCTTAGGTCATAACTTGGGAGATAGCATAGCATAGTTGTTGAGAGCACAGACTTTGTCATTAGTCAGATCTTGGCTTCAGTCCCGTCTCACTTACAGTGTGCGACCTTGGACGGTCTCTGAGCCTCAGAATGATGTCTCTGAGCTTTAGTTTTCTCATCCTTAAAATGCAAGTAGGAATTATTCCTAATTCATTGTATGTTTCATGTGTTTTGAGGAGAATCATATGTCACAAGGCCTAGCTATATATTTTTTATACCTGAGATTTTTAGCCACATATAGTAAATCTAGATGAGACAGAAGGGGCTGCCAGATAAAGTACTTGCAGGGTAACTTTAGTGTAAAATGATTGACAGCATTTTGATTTTCCAGTGATAGAGGAAAGAATTCTTAATGTTTCTCTTGTATTTGTTACTTTTCTATTTTGTTCATCTCTCACTTTTTATACAGAACCAACTTTGATTATTTACAAGAAGTGCCTATCTTAACTCTGGATGTTAATGAAGATTTTAAAGACAAACACGAAAGTCTGGTTGAAAAGGTAGATGAAGACAAAGACTATACACTAATATTTGTTTTGTGTAAAAAAGTGTACTAACTTGTGAGAAAACAGTTTTCCAACAGAAAAGGTTTTATAAAGTTAAATTAAGAAATAGTTAAGAGCTTTAGAGGACTTTAGACTGTTTAGATTCTAATCCTGACTAAATTCTAGCTTTGTGGCCTGAGCTAAAATAAGGATCTTTTTTATCCTTAAGTTCCTTTATCTGTAAGATAGGGATAATTACAATAACAAATGTTCTTTCTCACCCCCTTCTCTGTTTTATCCCCTTTTGTTCCCCTCTTCCTCACACCACCAATTTTTAGATATTTTAATAATAAACTGCTTGTGAAATTAAATTTATTTTTCTAATAAATTCAATAGGAGGATATTTAAAGTTGTAGGATATAGATTTCATCCATTTTTACATTAGCTGAAGTCTTGAGATTAAGGGGTTTTAGTTTTGAGTTTCATTTGGGACTATATCAAGGATGAATTTACATTGCCTAATCATTGAATCATTGTCTTAATCAGAGTTAATTTATCTGCCAGATAATTGGGAGTTAACCATCTTCTATTGAGTGGGTACCCCTATTGATGAGGGAATATAGCTCAAGAATTTTGAAAATCTCAACATTTTACATAACCACAGTAGCATATACCTGGAGTTGTTTTTCCCATGATATGAAGTAAAGCATATCTGGAAAATTCAAGTGACCTCTTCATACTACTAATGACATTAAAAATATAAGATAGAATTCACATATGATACTATTAAAATAAATAAAATTAAGTCAGCCGTTATAGGATTGGTAGACAACCATCAATTTAACTGAGTCTATAAAACCACTTTTTAATTTTATCTAACACTACTTTGTTTTGACTAAGAATCATTTCACATTATTGTTTGTTTTCACTTTTATTAATAATGCTGGCAGTTGACTTTTATTTTTAAGGTACTTTTACAAAGCAATAGTCTTTGTGTCTTCAGGAGAATTATTGAGTGGTCTAGATGTATAGAGAACAAGAGTATTCTTACATTGTGGTGGTGGTCAGTAGACTAGGTTCACTTACTACTTACTTGACTTTCCCCACAAATTAACACTGCAGAGTATACGATTCAAATTTGTGCTTCAGAAATATAACAGATCTACTGCATGTTGGTCCTTCAGAGTTGTTTAAAACTGTTGCAATTTTTAATGTTATTAGTGCTAAAGCTGTACATGTCAGTGGTGTATGGTATTTAAATAAAGAGATTACAAAATTAGTGTTATGACTGCTTTAGAACTATATCAATCTTAGATGCAAATTAAATAGCTCTTATAATAAATATTAAATAGCTCATGGGTCATTCATCTTTTACTACTGAAGTATTTAACAATACTTCTTTGGACAGTAAATGCTGTGGCATTGTGATAGAATTACTTATACAGTTGGGGGTCTTTACTATACGAAGATGAATGTTAGTTATCTCAAATTAGTCAAGGGATTATACTAATATTTTTCTCTTCCCCTTAGGTCAAAGAATTTTTGAGTACTTTGTGATCTTGAAGACTACAGGCAGCCAAAGGGTTCCAGGTTCTTCAACTTTGTGTATCTTTGTAGTTCCATATTCACGCTTGTCTCTTTAGAAAACCCAAATTTATTAACCATGTTTGTTCAAGAAAAAATATATGGCCAGTTTCTTTTCTCTTAACTTTTTTCTTTTCTCTTCTTTATAAAAACAAAGACATTATCTCTCACAATAGGGAGCCTGCAGGTAGATGGTTCCAGAGTCACTGTAGCGGCTACCCTACACTGTAAACGACTCACCTTCCTTCTGTCCTTCCCTGTTCTCTTCCTCAGTGGGTTGGCCTTTTTCCCTGATGCTTCTCACCTCCCTGGTGACCAGTTTCTTAGCTGAAAGCTTTAATGTTACGTAGTAAATGGTAGTGTGTCCTGTGTAAATTAGCGTACCTATTGAAAGTTGAAAAGTGGAATTTAAGGAATCCCTAGAATAAGGAATCTGAATTGTTTTTTTTAATTTTAATGTTTTTGTTCAGGTGCCTCCCTTTTAATTCATGTTGGAAGATGAGACCAACTTTTGTATTTAATCACTTCATTGATATTCATTAATGTGTCTATAACACCTTTATAGAGAAGCAGGGTAGGCTTTATTCCTAGTTTAATTATGGCATAGCCTACCTTATAAGTCATTTAATCTTTTCTCTACCTTTGTTTCTTCATCTGTGGTGTGGGTGGTACCTTTTCCCATTCTTTTCCATGGGATTCTGAAGGATTAAAGAGGAAATCTGTCTATACTTAAAAGATAGCTGAACGTTACTACATGAGTATGAAGATTCACTTTACATGATGCTTAAAATAGCTGCCTGCTTTCTCCCTTTTCAGACGATTCTTTTTAGAATGAAAACTCATTGTTACAGTTAAAAGATTCATTTAAACTATGATTGTCCTTAAATAATTTGAGGTGGAAGTATGGTTTTTCCAAAATTTCTTCCATTTTTATAGGTGATGTTAGTGGAACATAGTGAAGGGTAGGTTTTCCCGTTGTAGTCTCTGTTGCTGCTGCACTGGGAATGGGCAGTCTCGCTTGACCTTTGTGCTTACGGAGAAGTCAGAAACGGAAGCGGGGAGGATGCTCTCCTCAGTTTAGTCTGCTTAGTCCCACCTCTTAGTTTCTGCCTCATTCAGCTTTCCCTACTGTCTGCATTCATTAGATAGCGTGCCATTTTAAAGTTTAAATAAAAGTCACACATTTCTACTTTGAGTTAATTTTTGTGAAGGGTGTAAGGTCTGAGTCTAGATTCTTTTTTTTGCATGTGGATGTCTAGTTGATGAAGAGGTTATCTTTGTTCCGGGTTTTCTTTCTGCATTTTCTATTCTGTTACATTGGTCTATTTGTCTCTTCTTTTACCAATACCACACTGTCTTGATTACCATAGCTTTATAGTAAGTCTTGAAGTCAGATGTTGTCAGTCCTCTGACTTTGTTTTTCTCCTTTAATGTTGACTTGGCTATTCTGAGTTTTATTTGCCTTTCCATATATACTTTAGAATCATTTTGTCAATATCCACCAGATAAATTTCTGGGTTTGATTGGAATTGTGTTGAATCTGTAGATCAAGTTGGGAAGAACTGACATCTTGACAATATTGATTCTTCCTATTCACGAACATGAAATATCTCTCCATTTATTTAATTCTTTGTTATCTTTCATCAAAGTAGTTTCATCAAATTTTGCAGTTTTCTTAATATAGAGCTTGTACATTTATTGTTAGATCTATACCTAAGTATTTCATTGTTAGGAGTGATAATGCAAATGGTAATGTTTTTAATTTCAAATTTCACCTGGTCATTGCCAGTATATAGGAACGCAATTGACTTTCGTATGTTAGTTCTAACAGTTTTTTGTTGATTCTTTCAGATTTTCCATATAGATGATGATGTCATTGTGAACAGATACAGTTTTATTTCTTCCTTTTCAATCTGTATACTTTCATTTCCTTTTCTTGTCATACTATGTTAGATAAGACTACATTAGTGGTGGAGGAGATGTCCTTTGCCTTGTTTCTGATCTTAGTGGAAAAGCTTTGAGTTTCTCACCATTAATATGATGTTAGCTGTAGGTTTTTTGTAGATATTCTTTATCGAGTGGAGGAAGTTTCCCCTGTGTTCCTAGTTTGCTGAGTTTTTATCATGAATGGATGTTAGATTTTGTTAAATGCCTTTTCACTATCTATTAATAAGATTGTGATTTTTCTTCATTAGCCTATTGATGTGATGGATTATATTAATTGATTTTTAAATGTTGAATCAGACTTGCGTACCTAGGATAAATCTAGCTTGATCATATCATATAATTCTTTTTGTATATGTTGCATTCAATTTGCTAATTTTTATGGAGGATTTTTGCATTTATGTTCCTGAGAGATATTGGTCTGTAGTTTTCTTGTAATGTCTTTGGTTTGGTATTAGGATAACACTGACCTCAAAGAATGAGTTAGGAAGTATTCCTTCTGTTTCTGTCCTCTGGAAGAGATTGTAGAAAATTGGTATAATTTATTCCTTAAATGTTTAATAGCATTCACCACTGAACCAATCTGGGCCCGGTGTTTTCTGTTTTGGAAGGTTATTAATTATTGATTCAATTTCTTTAATAAATATAGCCTTACTTAGATTATCTGTTTCTTTTGTAAATTTTGGCAGATGGTGTCTTTTCAAGCAATTGATGCGATTCATTTAGTTTGTCAAATTTGTAGGCAAAGAGTTGTCCATAATATTCCTTTGTTATCTTTAATTCCATGGGATCTGTAGTGATATCCCCTCTTTCATTTCTGATGTTAATAATTTATGTCTTCTATCTGTTTTACTTAGCCTGGCTAAGTCTTAGCAATTTTTATTGACCTTTTCGAAGAACCACCTTTTGGTTTTACTAATTTTCTCTGTTGTCTTCCTGTTTTCTTGTTTCGTTGATTTGTACTCTAATTTTGATTATTTCTTTTCTTATATTTACTTTGAATTTTCAAAATTTTATTTCAAAATATTGATTAAGGGGGTACAGGTGTTTTTGTTACATGGATATCTTGTTTAATGCTTTAAGTCAGAGTGTTTGGTCTTCCCTATCGCCCGAATGGTGTTCATTTACCCAATAGGTAAGATTTTATCCCACCCCCACCCCCACACCCTCGCCTCTTCTTGGCTTCTCATGTCCTTTGTATCACTTTGTGCCCATGTGTACCTATCTTTTAGCTCCCGCTTATTAGTGAGAACATGCGATGTTTGGTTTTCCATTCCTGAGATACTTCACTTAGGATAATGGTCTTCAGTTCACTCAAGTTTGCCACAGATGATACTATTTCATTCATTTTTATGGCTGAGTTTACTTTGAATTTAATTTGTGCTTTTCTATTTCCTATGGTGAAAAGTTAAGATTATGGATTTTACATCTTATTTTCTAATATGTATAGTCAATGTTATAAATTTCTCTCTAAGCAATGATTTCACTGCATCTTATTTTAAAATTTGATGTTGTATTTTTATTTTCATTTAGTTCAAATATTTTAAAATCTGTCTTGAGAGGTCATCCTTGACCCATGTGTTATTTAGAAATATATTGTTTAATCTTTAAATATTTTAAAAATATATTTTGGGATTTTCCAGCCATCTTTCTGTAATTGATTTCTAGTTTAATTCCATTGTAGTCTGAGAGCAAACATTGTATGATTTCTGTTTTTTTAAATTTGTTAAGATGTCTTTTATGGTCTATCTTGCTGAATGTTTTATGTGAGCTTGAGAAGAATGTGTTTTGTGCTGCTGTTGGATGAACTAGCCTATAGATGTTAATTATACCTGGTTGATTGATGCTGTTGTTGAATTCAATTGTGCCTTTACTGATTTTCTGCCCACTGGATCTGTCCCTTCCTGATAGAGGGGTATTAAAATCTCAAAGTATAACGTGGACATAACATAAAGTTCAGTCTTATTTTTTAATCCACTCTGACAATCTCTGTCTTTTATTTGGTGTATTTAGACCATTGATGTTTAAGGTGATTTTTAAAAATATATTTGGATTTTTATCTCACATATTTGTTATTCAGAAATGATGCCAAGAACACACAATGTGAAAAGAACAGTCTCTTAAACAAAGGGTGTTGGGAAAACTGGATTTCCACATGCAGAAGAATAAAATTGTATATAAAAATCAACTCGAAATGGATTAAAGTCTTAAACTAAAGACTTGAAACTGTAAAACTACTAAAGAAAACATAGAGGGAAAGCTCCATAACATTGGTCTTGGCAATGATTTTTTTGGATTTTATCCCAAAAGCTCAGGCAACAAGAGCAAAAATAGACACATGTGATTACATAAAACTAAAAAGCTTTAGCATGGCAAAGAAAACAACTGAGTAAAGAGACAACCTATAGATTGTGAGAAAATATTTGTAATTTATCCATTTCATAAGGGGTTAATATCCAAAATATATAAGGAACCACTCAATAATAAGAAAACAGCCTGATTAAAAAATAGGCAAAGGACCTGAATAGACATTTCTCCAAAGAAGGCAGACAAATGGCCAATAGGTATATGAAAAATTATCAGCATCACTAATCATCAGGGAAATGTAAATTAAAACCATGATGAGATATCTCACACCTGTCCAAATGGCCATTATCAAAAAGATGAAAGATAATATGTGTTGGCAAGGATGTAGAGAAAAGGGAAGCCTTGTTCGCTGTTGTTGGGAATATAAATTAGTACAGCCATTGTGGAAAACGGGAGTTTCCTCAAAAAACTAAAAATAGAATTACCATATGACCCAGCAATCCCACTTCTGGGTACATATCCAAAGGATTTGGAATCATCATGTTGAAGAGATAGCTGTACTCTGTGTTCAGAGAAGCGATACGGCAGCATTATTCACAATAGCCAAGACACGAATCAACCTAAGTGTCCATTAATGGATGAATGGATAAATAAAATGTGGGAAATATACACAATGGAATGCTATTCAGCCTTTTAAAAGAAGGAAATGCTGTCCCTTTGCGACAACATGGATGGACGAGGAGGATGTTATGCTAAGTGAAATAACCTAGGCACAGAAGGACAGAGACCGTGTCATCTCATATATGTGGAATCTAAAACAAGCAAAATTCATGGAAGCAGCCCATGTGTGCCCATCAATTAGTTCCAAATAGAAAGGGGAGGGGGAGGAGGGAGGGGTAAAAATCCCTTAACAGGTACAATGAACATTTTTTGGGTGATGGGAACACTTATAGCACTGACCAAAGCATTATAAAAAGCTATCCATCTAACAAAAACATTTGTACTCCCTTAATATTTTGGGGGAAAAAACCCCAGAATTTTAAAAAGTCATAGGCTGGGCGCGGTGGCTCACGCCTGTAATCCAAGCACTCTGGGTGGCCGAGGCGGGCGGATCGTCTGAGCTCAGGAGTTCGAGACCAGCCTGAGCAAGAGCGAGACCCCATCTCTACAATAAATAGAAAGAAATTATCTGGACAACTAAAAATATATAGAGAAAAAAAATTAGCCGGGCATAGTGGCACATGCCTGTGGTCCTAGCTACTCGGGAGGCTGAGGCAGGAGGATCGCTTGAGCCCAGGAGTTTGAGGTTGCTGTGAGCTAGGCTGACGCCACGGCACTCTAGCCCGGGCAACAGAGTGA
>CAUYRT010052685.1:0-33607 GCA_963574885.1 Lepilemur ruficaudatus
AAATCAAAAAGCCATTAAAAAAGATTGATAAAGTCAGTTCTTCATAAATTCTTTGCCTAGGCCAACAGCTATAAGAGTTTTTCTAACCTCTTCTTCTGGAATTCTTATAGTTTCATACCTTAGGTTTAAGTCTGTTTTCCACCCTGAGTTAATTTTTGTGAGAGGTAAAAGGTGGGCATCCAAATGGGGGCAGAAGAGGTCAAACTATTGCTGTTTACTGATGATATGATCTCATATCTAGAAAACCCCAAAGATTCTTCCATGAGGCTACTGGAATTGATAAATAAATTCAGCAAAATCTCAGGTTACAAAATCAATGCACACAAATCAGTAGTAGCATTCCTGTACACCAAAAACAGTCAAACTGAGAACAAACTCAATGACTCAGTACTCTTCATAATAGCAACAATAAATGGTGCTAGGGAAAATTGGATAGCCACATGAAGAATCCATCACATTTTACAGTGGTTTGTTTGTTTTTTACCTAGCAATAGATAATAGGAACAGATAAAATTTAAAGCAAGTTTTGACACAAAGTTAGTCTTGTTTGTCATTCAAATAGTAAAGACAACATAGCCAGACTGGAAATACTACAAATTATGATTGTTTCTGCTAACTCACAGTCATAGTAACTGTACATAGTTGGGCACAAGCCGTATTATGTCTAGCTCCATATAAGCAGACAATATATACACAAGTAATAGGGAATAAAATGACAACCTATTTGATAATTATTAAGCAACTAGTATTAAAAAAATTTAGGCCAAATATAGCATAATTCTAGTAGCTTTAAATACCTAAAATGGTATAATAACTAAATCTTATTCCTTTGTGTTGTCTGGAAGATTGTTTTATTTTAATAACTTGTTTTGAAATAAGTAACAGTTAATTGTTTTGTGTTCCTGAGAATGTGGAAGATATTAAATTTTCTATTCTTCCTCATGATCGTAGTATTTATTCTAGAGTGCACACCAACACTACTGTAGATATAATTTCAAATATTTAAATTTCTTATCCATTTTAAATAAATCACCAGAATCTCAAAGGTACAATACATGTAAGATGCTATGACTTTTAAGTTTTCTCTCATATTTATAATCAAATAAAAAGAATCACCTATTTTACTAAATGGATAATCTGGGTTGTGTCTTTATGTAATCATTGCATGAGTTCTTTATATAAAATTGAGAGAAATATCTCTGGATAGTATAGGACATGTATCCTAAATAAATGGAGATAAGCCTTCTCACTTATCACCATTTTTGGTTCATTTCCTCTTTTTGAGATTTTAACAGAACATAGCTGAATAGCAGGAACTTATTTCTTGGAAAGCATTTTCTTTTTAATTTTTTTGTATTTCAGCATATTACTGGGGTGCAAATGTTTAGGTTATGTATATTGCCCTTGCTCCACTCAAGTCAGAGCTTCAAGGATGTCCATCCCCTAGGTGATGCACACCACACCCATTAGGTGTGTATATACCCATATCCTCCTCCCCACTCCCATTTGCCCGACACCCAATGAATGTTACTACTATATGTACACTTAAGTGTTGATCAGTTAATACCAATTTGATGGTGAGTACATGCGGTGCTTGTTTTTCCACTATTGTGATACTTCACTTAGTATCACTTATACTAATCTTATTCCAGAAGAAAAAAGGAATCACTCAGGTAACCCACATGTTAAATCATATTGCTAAAGCAAAGAGCCTTGAATGAGCATGCTGCCAGTGATATAATAGGGGGAACTTTATAGACAAAGGTGTAATATCATAGGTGAGATTGCTTAAGTTTTCCTTTCCACACCAAAAAGGCTCACTTTTGAAGCTATGCTGGTTAAAAAAGAAACATTTTTACTACTTTTCATTGCACCTGGAGCAAAATTAACAAATTCTGAGGATTTTACTTACATATTCATTTAAGACTCCTTGGCAAAAATAATTATAACCCATTAATAATATCATTGGCCTCAAATTTGGATAAAACTTTCTATTTTTAATGATCTCAAAATAATTTTATTTCCCACCAAATATTCTCAGAGATTCCTGCAAAATAAGTAAAAACTAATATTACTACTATTATTTCAAGATGAAAAAATTAAATAAAGAATTAAAATAAATTCCTGCATGGCACATTGTAATACAGCAGTAAAATATAGACCTTAGCACGCACTATGGATCAAGTGGATCTAGTAGATATTTATAGAATGTTTCATCCAACAGGTGCTGAGTATGCCTTCTTAGATTATGGATCAGTCTCACGTATAAACCATATATTAGGCCACAAAACATGTCTTAAAATTTTTCTTTTAATTGAAACCATATCAAGTATTTTTCCTGAACACAGTGGAATAGAAATCAATAACAAGGAACATTGAAAACTATGGAAACACGTGGAAATTAAATATTGTGCTTCTGAGTCCTGAATGACCAGTGGATCAATGCAAAGGTTAAGAAAGAAATTTTTTTAAAAAAATGAATCAAATGAAAATGAAAATACAACATATCAAAACCTATGGGATGCAGTCAAAGCAATACTAATAGGAAAGTTTATGGAAATAAGTACCTGCACCAAAAAGTAGAAAAGCTTCAAATAAATAACCCAACAATATACGTTAAAGAACTATAAAAACAAGAGCAAACCAAGTCCAAAATTAGTAGAAGAAATAAATAATAAAAATCAGAACAGAAACAAAAGAAACTGAAACTAAAAGGAAAAAAAGATCAACAAAATAAAAAGTTGGTTTTTTGAAAACATTAACAAAATTGGTAAAAATTTAGCCAAACTAAGATTTTAGATGTAATAGAATTATTGTCAATCATAGTAATTTTAGTGAGAAAAGAGATAGAAAATTGCATTAGTAAATTTACTCAAATGTGAGGAAGTTGGAGCCTTTAAAGTGTAGGTTAGTAATCAAGACATCAGAACCAACCAAAAATTTGGAAGTGATTATTATTGCACGAAGATACTTTGTAAGGATCTAGAAACAAAATAAAATACGCTAATCTAAACTAAATAAATTTTTATAAGGTCACTGCACAAACAGATTCAAGCAATGTAAATATTTGTATTTCGGGACATACTAAGCAAAATTTTATACAATATATTTAGGTCAAAATAGAGAATTGTGATTTGATGGATACATTACAATCTCAAAAGTTGCACTCCAAAGTTGTCAATAAAAAGGCTAACATGAACTTCAGAATAGGTTTCTGGATCTCTGTTGTTGGCCCTGGTTTGGATTTCTGATTTGAATAATGATTTGGATTTTAAATATTACATTTTAAATCCAGGAACTAGAATGGATACGTTGGATGCAAAAATCAGTACCCAACATGGATTGAAACTCTAAAAATATAGATCTTAATAGTTGTAATTTTATACGTGAAAATTAGACTGCAAATGTTACATAAAATTTTTCAGGGTAATGGAATTCTTCTAAATCCTGTTCATGTTAGTAGTGTTGAAACTGGGATCTGTACACCAAAAATGTGAATTTTACTATATATATTAAACAAAAATATTAATAAATATAATCTATTTTATACCCGAGTTAAAAATAGATTAAATCTACTGCAGCTATTCTTTATTTAACATTTTTAACTAGCTGATTTAGGGTTTTTATAAGTATTTTGTCTAAGGAAGAAAGTATTTACTTATTCTTTCAAATATTTTATGAATAATGAATACCATGACATTAAAAAATATTAATTTATTAAATTATATAAACATTAATTTTAAATTTAAAAAGAAAGATTTTATTGTGTTTAAAAAAATTCTGGAACTTATAGCTACTTCTGTAAAGAATAAATACATAGAATATTTAAATTATAAGGTATCCAGATATTTTCTCTTGTTGCATTTCCAAATGAATCTAAACATAACAGATAAAGATAGGATCTTTCTCTATTCAATAAATAATGTTTATTGCTACATACCATACATTAGCAAAATGTTTTATTTTAATCTACTTGTTTCTTCTAAAGTATAACAGACTATTCTAATTCAATTTACCTACATTTCTAAACACAAATTTCTGAAATTTCTTGATTTTGCCTTTTGTAATATTAAATATAGGAAATGAATGCCTCTATGTCTAAACATTCAGACAATTATCAAAGAACTATCCTTGGAACAGTAGCCTCAGCATCAGTGCAAATGCAGGGACCTAACCCAGATGTACCGAAGCAGAAATGTTGGGGTCAGGACCCAGGTTTCTGAGATGTGAGAAGGCTTCCAGGTGATTCTATTGTAAGCCAAATGTGAGAACTGTGTTAACATATCTGAGATAATTCTAATACAAACAGCCTACAATTTATAAGAAAAAATAGAAAAAGAGTTAAATTTCAGTCATTGTAATGTGTGGGAAATGTCAGCAATTACTAGGACCTAAAAGAGAGAAGAACGAGGACTCATTCTTTCACTTAAAGATATTAATTAAACTCTTGCAGATTACAATATAATACAACCGGAGAAGAGAAACAGAAATAGCACATACAAAAAATGTAAGTACACATTTTAATAATTGTATATCAAAGCAAAGTACAAATTGCTATGAAAGAGTTTAAAATAAAAATGTAATTTAGATTCAGGGGTCAGAGCAAAGCTTTCTGAGAAATTTATTCTTCCAAGATGGGACCTGAGAAGTGAAGTAAAACTTTCAGGCAACGGTGGTGGGGTAGTGGAGGAGGGCAGCATTCCAGACAAAATGACAAGAAAAATATGTGAAAAAGCCCTGAGTTAGAAGAGATGTTGTTCTGTTCAAAATAAATCAAGTACAGTGAATGCTATAAGGAACTATCCAGATTCCTTCTTCAGGATAGAGGCATGGGCCCATGCTTTTTGCCTCAATTTGCAATGATTCTGAAGGACCATCCAAGCCCTAGAGCTCCCTGTGGGACCAACTGAAGCTTTGTTTTCATTGCATACCTATTCAACTTTTCCTTTCCCCTAATACTGCTTCCTTCTTTACTTTCTTGAATCTCCAATAGAACTCCACAACTAACCTCCTGAACCCAGGTCTCTGTCTCAGAGTCTGTTTCCACAGAACCTGATCCCAGACAGGAAAAAGGCCATTATAACTTCAGGGTAGTAAGAACAGGATACAGCAGTGTGAGATGGGCCCATGCAGTTAGGCACAAGACAAATACAAGCTCCATTAAAAATACTGCCTTTTATTCTAAGTCAATAGGAACCCATTAAAGGGTTTTTAACAGAGAGATTACCAGATATGATTTAAGATGGTCGATCTAGTCACTGCTTAGAAATAGAAAGGGAACAGTTTTCCTCCACCTGTTAATATAAAATAAAGGGATTGGCATGCTTTTCCTCTGATGATATTCTAATCTTAACACTATGTTGCCTTTCATATTTTGGCTTCTCAATCACTGCCTTTCATAAAACAAGAATAAAATTATTTCATAAGTGAGATTTTTATGTTCTTTGGCAAAAGGCCTAGGTTTTCTAACTGAATTCTCAGGAACAATTAGCATGATTTTGAATACATGGTAAATGCTCAATTCTGAAGTTGAAATAAAAGTTGCTTTGGGCACATGAGTTGCAAGAAAGGCATTGGCTCTCTCCAAGATGCCTCATCTGTTCTCATTTTTTTTTTTTTTTTGAGTGTTCATTGCAGCTGCCTGCAGTCAGTTCTTTAGCATTGGCAAGCACAAGGACTGGATGTATCAACACACTAGGAATAGATTTGTCTTATGGGAAAATGCTCACATTAACCAAGTCCCCAGAGACAGATGTTTAATGCCTGAACTCAAAGGTAGATCAGCACATTATCTCTTCTTCAGCAAGCTACACTAAAGGCTCAAATATGACTAAGATGCTATCTGTACTTATGCTAGACTAAAAGTCGAATTACAATCAGAAATGTGTTGGGTAAGCATAGAATCAGAAAAAGGAAAGCCACTATGTGATCTGAATGCGTGAAAGCATCATTCCAGAAAGACAACCTGATTCATTCATATCCAAGATATGGATTTTTTGGCTTATTAAAACCAGACAAAGAGCATCTTTGTGCTTGAATGAACATATTCTAAATTTGCTTTCTTGATGTTCCCAGAATCAAGGAACCACCTTCAAAGAAATATACTTTCTCTTAATTATGTTAATTACTTTAATGAGGTTTTAGTAACTTCTTGCTAGAGTAATTGTGTGCATTTGAGATGATTTTCTTTAATCTCTGTTAGAACATTGTATGATAATTTAATAATTTGCTCAATTTGTTTTATTTCTATTATGTGAGGGCAAGAGAGGTTTTGACGTAGGAGCTAATTTTTTTCCTTTTTTTAAACCACTGGTGTGGTAATTAATACTATAAGAAAAAGTAACAATTCCAACTGTGTAGCAAATGATAACTTGAAAACCTTGCATAAATGAACTAATACTGGAAAACTTAATATTGATTAGTCAAATAAGTGAAGAAGGAAGAAAATAACTTCCCTGTATAGTAACAATATTTGTGATTTGTTAATTATCTCAATTTATTACAAGTTAGTACAGCACAGGACTATCTACACCAAGGCTTAAAGATATGTGTAAGTTAAAAATATGTCGTCAGAAAAACTTTTGAAAATTATGCAGTTGAATCTTCTTTGCTTCTTGGTTACATTCTATCAGAACAGTGAGGAAAATGATCAGGCTATGTTATAGTATAGATGTTTTTGTAGAGAAATGATTAAATCATCTAATATGGTTCTTCTGTTCCCAATCTGTACATAAAGTAGAATTTCATCTGTTAAAACTTATACAAAATGTTTCATTCTCAATTAGATCAATAATGAATTTGGACAAGTACAGCATTTCAATGATAAATTTTAACTTCTGCAAGAAATTAAAGGAATAAGAGAAGTCCCTAGTGAAGTAAAGCAGTAGGAGGAATAGCAGTGTGGTTGAGTAAAATAAATGAGGAGTTAAAAGACCTTAGCCTGGAACGATTGGGTGATACGGTACCATCCAGCCTCTCAGTTAGTAGATTCCTCATCTATAAAATGAAGATAATAACACATTGCCCACCCAAACAACTTGCTCATTGAGGCTAACTGAAATAATGTATGTGAAAAGTATTGTTATCAGTAACAAAAATTAAATTTTTGCAAATGCAATTATAATAGCATTCACAATTTTTAGTAATAATGATACTAAAGTAAGAACATCTAGATTATAACCACTCTGAACTTATTTGGTGCAATGAAAGTAAGACAAAATTGCAACATAAGAAGGAATTAATTATTATCCTACTTTTCAATCAATATTTGTTTCACCAAAACAAATATTTGAATGTTAGATCTCTTATATTATGATTCTTTCAAAATTAGGCTCTATGTTGAAAAGTATATTTATGATAAAAGGGGAAAATTTTTTCTTTTTGTCATTTTGTATTTGTTTTATTTTTATTTGTTTTAAAACTAAAATTCTGGAGCAAACATTTTTTCTTCTTCGGCCCTCTATTTTCTGCAGGCACAGAAACTTTAATATAAATGTAGAACAGATTTGTGTTTTATATAGTTTTGCTGCCAAATGTAGTGGATACAAAGCCTTTCCTTCTTGGTTCACTGCTTATGTATAATGCAAATTCTGTGACAGCTTAGCAAGATATCATAAGGCATAAATGTCAGATTGATTCAATTGATAGTATTTGTAACGTTGATTTTTTTTGCATTTGAAAGCATAGATGATGAGATGTTCTAAACATGGCCAAGTGAAGCAACAATCTCCCATAGAAATGGTTCCGTCAACAGTGCCATGTAATTATTCCTCTAGTGTCATCTCATGTAGCCGCTGCCAAAATAAGCTTTCTAAATACATTTCATCTGGCTACTCTGATGCTCAAGGACCTACAATTGATCCATACTGCTTACCACTTCAAGTTACGAATTCATCTTTTATTTATCGACTCAACAAATACGTATTGAGTTCCTACACTAGGGAAGAACTGTTTCAGGGACTGGAGATACATTGTTGATTAACACATCCAAATGCTCTATAGCTCGGCATTCTACTTATCAAATTTTCAAGAATTTACATCTAACATACCTAATTCAAGTCTATTGGCATATGAAAATTGCATTTGATTCTTTGTATATCCTGACTACTCTCCACTTATAAAATGTGGATTTTTAAGTTCTTTACCTTTCATCTTGCACTTAATCGTTACACAAATGCCCATTCCTCTTTTGTTAGCACAAAGTATGGTAATTGTTCTAAAGTCTATTTTCTCTACAAAGTTCATTTCTAGTTTTTTTACACCATAAATTTGTATTAGAGTCACCAACACAGTTTATTACTTAATTGTTTATTAATATGTCCACATCTGTTAATTTTCTCTTCCTAACCAAATTACTGGCTTCTAGGGTTATGGTCAGATCATATCATACCATTTCCCATTTCATAAAATGATTACATTTTAATGTATTCACCCCAGGGTGTACCTAATATGTAGATATTTACTGAGGATCCAATGAATCTATCACTCTAATAGCTAACGAATCATTGGTCTTTCGAAACAGATGATACTTTTAATGAACAATATTAATTCATACTTAAGATTAAAATATCTTACTAAGTGATAAAAATATGAAAATATATTGTCGACTTTGGGTTTTCTGTTCTGATATTTTAATCATGTACAATGATATATTTAAGAAATATATGTGCCCTTTATGATATCACTATTCAAGTTGAAACCCTAACAATTAATGTATGATATATTCTTTGAGGAAAAAACTAATAAATTGATGACATGCAGTGTTTTTTCTACCTAGAAATTTGATTTTTTATAACATTTGTTATTTCATTTGTTTTTAATAAAGCTTGAAGTCAGTCTCGTGCTAATATTCTAAATTATAGAACATAGAATAGTGGAGTAGTATCTCAGTTTTTTTAAAGCATGTGTAAAATTGGTAATTATATTTCATTTATAAACATTTTCTTCTCACAAAAATTTTCTGGCGTGCAGTTCTTTTGTTTTAACCTATGGATTTTGGTTTTCAAAACAGTGTATGTAAATGCATAAAATGTGCAAATATTCTCAGTAAGATTGACTGTACAAAATAATTTCTCATTCAGAGTTTTGAATATTTCATTTAGCATTTGGAAGAAAACAACATGCAATTGTTTTGAGAAATGAAGTTCTAATCCAGTTCTGATATTTATGCTTTAGGAAATTTATTGAAGATATTCTTACACAAAAAATGAACATTTGTTTCTAAGCATCTGCAACCATGCTATTGAGTTTCCAATGATAAAATGAATTTTAAAATAGTTCTGGTAATTTCTGAATATAGTGCTGTCTTTGAAGAGACTAAATTTTGTAATGTGATTAATGAACATTTTATAATCTTCATTGCATTTCTTTCCTTATGAGTAAGGTCTATTTGGACCAATGGCATAACTGGAACTTTCCTGTTGAATAGAGTCAGTAGGCAGTTATTAGCTACAGAAGAAGAAATAGAAAAGAGGTCAGAAAATAAAGAATGTTGTGGAGTTAATTTCCCATAGAATTCTTTATCGGTAGAAGATTGCCAGCCTAAAAGGCATACTAACTTTCTTAAAGCTTTGGTTCAAGGGTTTTATTCCATTGTGCTTTTAAAAAGTTTCCTTGGAGCATTTATAGTACCTTCCATCTTTAAAATAGCTTAAAACTGTCAACTGGCTAGCCCTCACAACACCCCTTTGAGGCAGGTAACCATTATTATTCTCGTTTTACACTTGGGAAAAAATAGTAAAATGGTTAAAAAGAACAGTTAGTGACTCAGTCAGAACCCTGAAGCTGAATTCTAGCCAATTACACAGATCTATCCTTAACCAGTTTTCTTTTAATAATTATCCTTATAATCATGTAGGCTAAGTTTATTTAAATATTCAGTAAGTAGTAGTTGAGCAACAACTCTACACAACACTTAATTTCTGGATCAACTTATCTTGCATCCACAAAGAACTTACAAACAAATACACACATGCACATTTGCATACCTACACTCACATACACCCACACACTCATACACATAGGCACACATATGTTTGTGTGTCTGGAAGATGGTGTTATGAAATATAAACAAATAACGATCATTCATAGCAATTTGTTTTAAGCCACATAAGCAAAAGAGAGATTCTTTTTACCTAAAAATGATCAGTGAAAATCTCAAGAAGAAGGTGTCACTTATACTGCTCCTCAAATATATATCATAAAATTTTCCTCAGTATCTTCAGTTGTACAACTCCAAATACCTAAATTATTTCTCCCAACTATTCCATCTGCTGATACTCCACCTCCCTCAATTTTTCCTCTCTTTATATGCCAAAATCATTTTCTAACATCAAAACTCAAGTAGTCCTGGTAATTTTTATCAGACAAATTTGGAAAATTGAACATTGAAGAATAAAATCGAACTTTTTTTCCAATGAAGTAAGATCTCCCTGTCCTTTTTCTATGTCTCCCGCCTCATTGGTCCTTGCCTACTCAACAGCAATAGATGCTCTTGCAGCATGCATTTTCATACTCTTATCCTATCATTTGTCAAACTCTACCAGAAGTATTTGTTTATGAGTTCATTTCCTCACTAAGCTGCCTGCAATAGAACCTAGCACCATCTCTTCAAGTAGTAACTTAAGAAATATCTATTTATTAATATACTACTCTAAATTGTCTATTGGGATGTAGAAGTTCTGTGAATTCCAAAGTGTAGGAGGTATCTCAAGTAAATGTCCTCAGAGATGAAAAGTTTATGACATAATTAGAAAACACAGCATGCAATTCTCTTTGGTAGAAGCTCTAGGATTGAGTGGAGGAGGAGGAGAAGGACAGGGAAGAGACGTTATTTGGGATCAGATCACAGAGAATTTTACATAGTGATGTCTACTCAGAGTTTCCAATTTTTACTATAACCCATTTTCTCATTCACTTTGGTCTGAGCATCTTCTACCTCAATTTTCAATCAAACATTTATTCCTTCAAATTCAATATGCCTGTATAGATCAGAACAGTCTGGGATTGTTGCAGAATTACTTCTTAACAGGTATCTATTAACTGATTGTTATTCCTACAAGCATTAATTTATCACACAGACTACGAGATTAATCTTCACATATACATGTTTAATCTTATTCTGTACTCTAAAAAAAATCTCTAATGATTCTCCATTATCAACATGATACAGGCAGCGTTAATTGATTTTTGTTCTTTTTTCTTTTCGTTTAGCTACATTTATCTGAAAGTTTAAAAATCTTACAAGATATTATTGAGATGAGGGAAATTTAGTACCAATATTTTGAAATAATGATAATTTGTCCTTAAGTACATTTATTCCCTACCTCAACCTAGTTGATGAAATATGATGAAGAGGGAAGAATCTATGAAAAAAAATATTAGTATATACCCATGGTTTGGAAGAATTGTTGAGATAATATTTAACTTCCTAATGTTCTTTATTTGGGGATAAGGCTCATGATTTGAAACATATGGTCCTTTCCTTCTCTGCACAAATAATGTGAGCATTTTTAGTTAACCTATCTCACTACAGAAGACCAAACTTAGGAAGACTACTTACAAAGAATGACTACTTATTAAGTTTAGGAGTGGAAAAGGGGTTAGTACAGGGTATCTAAATTACTTGCATGAGAAAAACAAGCTATACTAGCAGAATATAAGCCATTATTAAATTATTCCTTCAACCATGTATTTATCCATTTATTAGGCAAAGATTTCCTGGATATGATATCAAAAGAATAATCCATTAAAAAAATGAATTGTTGAATTGGACTTACTCAATTTTTTTTAGCATTCCTTAAAAGGCATCATTGAAAACATGAAAAGACAAGTCACAGAATGGATGGAAATATTTACATATATCTGATAAAGGACTTATATACAGAATATATAAAGTACTTTTGAAACTGTATAAGAAAATTAACCTAATAAAAATGAGGACAATATTTAAACAAACACTTAAAGAATATATACAGATGTCAGAGAACACATGCAAAGATGTTTGGCGCCATTATTCATTAGGCAATTGCAAATTTAGCCACAAGGAGATGTTACTAGACAGCTATTAGACTAGTAAGATTGAAAAGACTGATTACACAAAGTGTTGGTGAGGATGTAGAGAAACAAACTCTCATGCAGTGCTACTGGAAGCATGTATTGGTTTGCTTTTGCTGCTATTAACAAATTACAATGAACTTAGTGGCTTAACATCTTACTTAAGTATGGTACATTTATCAGAATTAATGAACCAATAGCGATGCATTATTATTAACTAAAGTCCATACTTTATTCATATTTCCTCAATTTTTCTCTAATGTCCTTTTGCTACCCTAAGATCTCATCTAAGATACCATATGACATTTAGTAGTCATGTTTCCTTAGGCTCCTCTTGATTTTGGCAGTTTCTTAGACATTTCTTTTTTTTTTTTTATGGACTCCCCAAAAACTTTACTAATAGCCTGCTGTTGACCAAAAGCCTTACAATAACATAAACAGTTGATTAACACATGATTTATGTTTTATGTATTACATACTGTATTCTTACAATGAAATTAGGGAAAATATTAAGAAAATCATAATGAACATACATTTATGGTACTGTACTGCACCTATTGATACCATAAGTTTACGTTGTCTGTTTACAAGATGAATCTTCTGAAATGACAGCAACTGCCGCTATGGACGTCAATCTAGTTAGGGTACATATCAAGCAATTCATCCTCTTCTTATAATATCATGACTTTTCTCTGCTTCTTGGGAGCACTTTTAGCATTATTAGTGGCACTTTGTATGGGTCCCATGATGTCATTTTTGGTTTAAAATATTGCGCTAAAAGATGAAAAATACACAAGAACTGTGAGAAATCACTTTTTACTGTGATACGCAATTTACTGGAGAGATAAACTGCTCGTGCAGAGATGACCAGCATCTCGTGGCATTTTAAGTGGATACTCACAACACTTGAGATTCAACAATTGCGCTCACCGCAATAGCAACAGGAAATGGCAATGAAATTATTACAGTAGTACAGTATGTACTGCAGTGAATTTTATGGAGTTATGATTTCATACTGCATATTTACATTGGATGACATTTTCCTTGACTATGAATGCCACCATGTGCAGACTCTTTATCTAAGTTTTGATAAATTTTAACTTTTCATGATTAGTGAACATTTTATGGTAGTAAATCATAAAATAGACTAGTATCTACATATATTTTATGCATTCCTGATATATCCAACTTAAAAAATGTTTTTTAATATTTCTAGCCTACAAGGTTCATCTGAGTTTTTCCAAATTGTTGCAAAACTCCCCAAATTTTCCAATATAATTATTGAAAAAAATCCACATATAAATGTACCCATGCAATTCAAACCCGTGTTGTTCAAGGGTCAACTGTATTTGCAAGTGTTTAGTCACAACCTGTTTGAGGTCACTAAAACTGCCATGTGGCGAATGTTTGATCCTTCTGAAACATTTGCCCTGATCTGATTTATTGAAATACTCATCTTATAAATGAAGAAACTGGGGACAATAGAGATTAAGTAATTTGTTCAAGATCAGCCTGGTAATTATAAAACTGACTTCCTGAATCACAGATGATTACATTTATTGTTTTTGATGACTTGGATAAATTTGATAATTACCGGTCAGATAGTTTGCAAAATGGCCTTCAATTGAGATTTGTCTGAGGCTTTTCTCATGAATAGATTGGGATAACCTATCTTGGGGAGGAAAACTACACCCTATATACCTTTCCTATTACACCATAGTAAGTGCAAATCCTATCAATATGACTTATTATTGTTGATGTTAACCTTGATCATCTGGATACCTAAGGGTACTACCTAAAGGTATTATTCATAAAGTTTCTCCATGATAAAAGTACTTTTTTTTCCCTCCCATACCATATTGTACTCTTTGTAAGAAAATCACTAATGTAGCCTACACCTAAGGCATAAAGAGTTATATTCTATTTCCTTAAGAGTTGGAGAATCTACATAAATTATTTGGAATAATATTCTGTCAAAATTAATGTAGAAAGTTTTTAGCCATTATGTAGTCAAGTATTTTCTCCATCCTATTCTTCTAGGACTCCCATTACATACATATTGTAATGCTTAAGATTTTTATGCAAGTCACGGAAGCAGAAGCATCCTTTATTTTGCTTCAATTTTTTTCTCTGTGTTCCATGGAGTGAATAATTTCTATTGATCATTCTGAAAGTACACTGATTTTTCTTCTGCCATCTCATAACTACTGTTGAGCCAATCTAGTAAATTTTTGCTTTTGTTCCTTTTAACTCTACAATTTCTATTTGATTTTCTTTTATAGTTAATTTTCCTCTGTTGAAATATGCTGTGTTAAGTGATTACCCTCATATTTTGCTTTAATTCTTTGAACATTTTTATAATATTCTTTTTGAAGTCTTTGGCTATTAAATTGAATATCTGTGCCTATTCAGAAGTAGTTTGCATTGACTGAATTTATTCTTGAGTATGGGTCACGTTTTCCTATTTCCTTGCATATCTCATAATATTTTATTGAAAACTAGAGATTGTAGACAATATAATATAGATAATGCATCTGAATTCTGTTTTATTTTTCTTATTTTTAAATAAATTTTCTGGACTCAAACTACAGAATCGTTTCCCCCATGGTGTGTAGTTGCTGATGTCCCTGCTCAGTTGTTTTTCTTCCTATCCTTCTTACTATGTTTTTTTTAGCCTGGCTTAGTAGTGGTTGCCCAGCTTAGTGATCAACCAATAATTTGGTGAGAGTCTGTGCTTAAAAACATTAAGCCCTTCTGTGGCTCTTGTTTCCAGGATCTTTTTGCTAATTTTCTGATGGGTCTGTTGCTTATCCTAACTGGGACTGCTGCCTTAGGTTATCAAAGATGTGTTTTTTTTTTTTTTTCTCATTCTCATAGTCTACCAAGATTGTCACTTTTAAATGACAATACTGCAGAATTTTGTGCACCACCACAAATCAGTTTCATTCCTCTGGAAGCAATGGTTTTGATCTTCTTCCCCTTTCTCCACCTTTGTAAAACCACTATTCTTGTCAGCTGAACTGGGGGTGTTGATGGGAACAGCCTGAGGCAAGTTGGCAACAGAGTACTGCTCTTACTCAAAGCTCTAATAATTTCCCAAGAATATATGCTTTTCAATTTGTTATCTGCCTTGGCAGCTTGCAAACCTGAAAGGATGGTTTTTGACAATTTTGTCCAGTTTTATGCTTTGTGCGTGGAGGAGGATTTATCATCTTATTCACACTGTCTTAGTGGAAGTCCTTTTCCCACACTTGAACCAGAGGCCAGTGCTAACAGAGTCACTGCCTCTCCAAGGGCCTCCTCTTAGAGATTAAGAAAGATATTTTATGAATATTTTATCTTGAAAATCTGTTGTGCTGGACACTGAAGGTTATTTTCTTAAAACTAATAAAACTTTTCTAAACTATATAAAAATAAAAGACATTCAATAGGATTTAATTACAACTACAGTTCATGCAAACTGTATTTTATAATTGAACAGTAATAACTCATTACAGGTTTTTTTCCCAGACCATAAGCCATTTTAACTGATTTATTGAAGTAATATCCTAATTAGCCATTGATCATATGAGTTGCTTATTTATAACAGGTATGATATTTCTATAACTAAAGAATTTATGTTATCTTTACAATAAATATAACATTTAAATAAAAACTTCCTCTAGGTTAGTTCTTAATATGAATATCCATCTACCACAAAAATGTCTATGAGTAAGTGAAAACATTACAAGAGCAAAAAGTTCAAATTATGTGATCCTAAGTGACAAGACAAGGTGACTTTATTATTTCATTCCTTTCTCATTTATAACTCTTGCCTAGAGCAATGGCATTTAAACAGGACAGGAAGCCCTAAATTTCACCTTTTTTATATATTTCCATTTCCATTTTCCAGGTGGAAAATATGATGACAAATAAATAATTCTACCAAAAAATAATAAAAAATGTTAGCAAAATATTGCTAGCAACATATACAGTCCTTTAGTATTTTATGTAAGATGCATATTAGATTATATTCTTAATATGATATTAAATATTCCATATACTTCCAAAAACTCATTATCTATAAATTTATTTATTTGGATAGACTATCTCATGCTATTCAAATAGTCCATGTCCATAATGAAATCTTACTTTACTATTGGGAATCTGTTTCAATGCATCTGATTTATACAGGTATATGAAAGAAAAATATTTCCTTCTCCACACATTTTAGGGTTAAATTAATAACCCACATCCAATCAATAGCTAATAGCAAAGCTAAAGTAACAGTTGTTTATTTTTAATAGAACACTTGTAAAGTGCCCATTATTAAATACCACACTGTTAATATTTTAAACACAAAGCAAAATTTCTTTCATGAAAACTGTTTAGCTTTAAATTGTCTGCATCTGTGGAATAGGACTTTAATACTTTGCTTTGTACCCTGGTTTAAATACCTTAGTACAGTCTAGATATAAACTAAATTCATCATAAGGTCACTTAAGTTGCTATTCCTCAATTATATTGTTGCAACAAAAACGTTCTTATTTTACTAATAGAATTTCTGTAAGAAGATATTTCATTTGTAAAAATATGGAATAAAACATTTGCAATATATCATTGATACCAAAATTAATATTTGTCCTATTTTAAAATCAAGACATGTCTTAAGATTTAGGGTATCTTAAAGTTATAATTGTCAGTCTTTGCCTATGGTAGCAAATAATGTAATGATGCATTAGCTAATCAATGGTAATTTGGATTAAACATAGATTATGTGAAGTGTGTCTCTAAGAGTATGAGTCAATGTTTATATATATATGATATAGCTAAACTCTGCATGAAATGAAACAGGAGTTTGGGGGATGTGTTCATCAGAATACAGAAGACAGAAGAGACTGTTTAAACAACATGGCAGTATGACCAAAGAACATTAAGATTAAGCTTATCTGTCAGCAGGCGCAGAATGGTAGTCTTCCCCAGGAGAGCAAGACCCCATGTACAGGTGCAGGCCAGCTGACTTCAGTGGCTTGTGTGGCCAAGTGGAGGAGAACTGCCCCCAACCCACCAGGTGGCCCTGCCCTGCCTGCAGCATCCAGCTGTTCAGGAACTGCAGCCCCTGAGGACACCAGCTCCCCACTGTGCTTTCCTCTAGCCCAGCTGCACCCACAAGGTGGTGCCCAGGGACAGGACTGCTATAGCTGCAGGGGCTACTTTCTGCATGTAATGAGAGACTGAGGGTGCTAGGTGGTAAGAGAAGCTGTTTACTCTGAGCGAAGCTTCTCTGCTTGCTGATGCTCATCTTTGTGAATAGCCCATGAAGAAAAAAAGAAACTGAAGTGAAAATGAAGACAACTCGTAAACTTTACTTTAAGAGACCATATTTCTTAAAAGATCCCTCTAAAGATAAGAAATATATATGAAGGACATTGATGCTTAAGGTTAGATATGGTGTACAGTTGCTTATCTTTGTTTTCTCCTGAACACCTCACTAAAATGATAATCAAAGAATAACGCACGTGTGTGTGTGTGTGTGTGTGTGTGTAAACAAACAACAAAGAGAATGAGAGTGCAGGTACAGCTGATGTCAATATTTGGAAGCTAAAGAATGGGAAGGACAAGTGGTAACTGACAAACTAGAGAAACATGAAGGCTAAGTCTGCATGTTAGGACAAATAAGATGAAGCCTGATTTGAACCACAGATCACCCTACCTTTCCTAGGGCAAGGTGGGTTGAAGATAGGAGGAGTTATTTAAAGTTTTCAAAAGTATCAGGGCCCTAGACCTCTCTCAGTGGAAAACTGGAGATTTACTTTCTGGATTTGGGATACCAGACAAAAGTGAGAGCAAAGTGAGGTTCCATACTAGGAAGAGGAAATTAAGCGAGACTCCCTTTCACCCTTCACTCTCTTGTCTTCCAGAAGGCAAGTGTCCAGGATTATATGCCCAGGGGAAAAAATATTGACAGAAAGTGACTTGGTTTGTGTCTGAATCACGTTAAAGTGAAGTTTACTCATACATGAAGAGCTCTGATCAACATTTTAGTGCATCATTCTCTAGTGGGTATTCCAGGATCAACTTGCAAGCAAGAAAGAGGATATAGAAGGAAATGAAGTCCATGCAAGAGGCAAAAGACAAAATACCAAAACAAACAAACAAACAAAAACAAAGAACCCCAAGACAATAAAGCAAAAAATAGCCAAATAAGCAAAACCTCTAACTTATGAAATAAGAGATAGGGAAAGAAAAGATTTTTTAATAGGATTATTCTAGTAAAGCAAACACGCACACAATGAAATTTCCAGAAAATAAAAAGCAAGAAAAATGGAGAAGAGAAAATTCTCAAAGTAATAAAAATTTCCCCAAACTGAAGGACATAAATTCCTAAATTATTAAGGGTCACTGAGTATCCAACGTGATGAATTTAAAGACACCCACACCAAAATGAATAATTATGAAATTTTAGAACATTGCTGACAAAGAGAAAACATAAAAGCCTCCAGAAGGAAAAACTAGAGTCCTGTACAGAAGATCAAGGATCAATATGGCAATAGGCATCTATGTAGCAAAACTGAAAGCTGGAACATATCACAGCAATACAATCAAATTCTGAGACAAAATGTTCTTCAATCTGTATCTACATCCAGCAGTTATTAACAAACTATGAGAATAGAATAAAGACATTTTCAGACACGCAAGATATTTTTTAAATTTATCTGTCATTCATTCTTTCTTGGAAAACCACTGAAGGATATGCTTCATCAAAACCAGAGAATATACCAAAAAGAGAAAGACATGGAATACAGGGAATGAATGATTTAACCCAGGAAGGACACAGAAGTAATTCCTAGGAAGATATGATATTAAAAACTGTATAATTGGCCTAGAGGTCAATGAGCATATATAAAATCAAAAGGACTGATCATCCAGAAAAGATGTTTCCAAGGTTTTGTTCGAGGCGGGAGGAGATACACCAATAATACTATTCATTAATACATATTTGAATATAGTATTGATGTATATTTTCACTTTGGTTGGGAAGGTTGGAATGAGTTAGTGATAGGTACAAAGAAATTTCAAAAGGGGGAAATAAGTGTAATTATTAAATTTTCAATGTAAAACTAAAAATTTTAAAATAAAATGTAACCTTAATAAACTAAGTTGCTTAGGTGTAAGTAATAAAAAGCAAAACTATATATATTCATATTGTATATTATAAAATATTACTATATATTGAAATATATAATAAAGAATATGTTAATAATATTAATAAACACCACATATTAATTTAAGAAAAAGGACTTATATGAACAGCCTAGATAGATGAAAAAAGTTCTGTGACA
Organism: Lepilemur ruficaudatus; assembly: GCA_963574885.1. Classification (NCBI taxonomy): domain Eukaryota; kingdom Metazoa; phylum Chordata; class Mammalia; order Primates; family Lepilemuridae; genus Lepilemur; species Lepilemur ruficaudatus. The sequence goes on from CAUYRT010052685.1 coordinate 19,377, forward strand.
TTTTTATATATGTGAGGGTGGGAATAAGCAGAGTGGGTATAGGGCATTAAATTCTTTCTTCTATAGTAGCTTTCATATCCAAAGAATAGTTTTAAAACTGAAAAATTAAGGCAGAGATGCATAAATTCCTTAAAAATGTAGAGGTAAGTACATGAGGAAATGACTAAGAGTTGAAGATAGTTTTGAGGAACAGTAATCAGGAATGAGGTAAGTTTCATTAAGGGACTGCTGGTTTTTTTATAAGTGAATATTATTCATCTTACAAAACTAGAAGTGTGTATTTTATTTTAATAAAAATGACACACACACACACACACACAATAAGCAAAGAACAAGATTGTTTGATAGGGTATTTACAAGTGTTAGTGTTGAGATAACAATTCTTTCCACAGCATATTTAGTAAAGTTTGTGGTCACAAAAAGGTAGGTTGCCTGCCTGCCTTCTCTCCTTTTTTCCTTCCTTTATTTTTCTTCTTCATTTTGTTCATTTTTAGAAGACAATGATATGATGTTGGTGTCCATAGTTAGGTTAATATTAGAGTTAGCATAAAAATGATTGCTAAAAGATATAAGAATAGACAATAAAAATCAGTGGAATAAGTATTTAATATATTGAAACCTAAAGTTACCTCATTAATTTAACTCCTGGGAATTCACAGACATCTTGGGAAGGGTTGTTGACTTCTCATAGGATTTAAAAATATTTGAGTCTTTTTTAAGAGAGCAAATAGGCAGCAAGAGACAGCTGGTTTACTGTGTTAATCAGCAGTTCTTAACTGTGTGTAAAAATGAAAATTGATAGAATAGCTCCTTATTCAACTTCAAAACTAAAAAGAAGATTTTATGTTTAGGTGTAATATTCTCATGAGTAATGGGGAGTGAAAACGTGGGGACACTCTTACTTAAAAAACATTATCCTCATTCTGTAACATTAAAATTAGCATGTGAAATAAAGCAGAGAAAAGCAGTGTCTCCTAAGAGACAGACTGCTTCTCAGTATCAAAATAATTTAATTTAAGTTCATAAGTGATCTTATGTAAAGATGAAAGAATGATTGTTCAGACCTGGTAGCATTAAAAAAGTGATTTGCAGAGGTCGATGTTAATGATAACTTTCAACCCTAACTAAGACAGAAGTCATGACTGAATATTATGGTTTCCTGGGTTGTTGAAAGTGTTTTAAACCACCATACCTAGGAGACAAAGCTGAATGTCACCTTAATACTTGTATTCTGATTCCCTTATCACAAAAATATCTTTTTGAGAGTTTGCCTTCTCACACAATTTGTCTGCAAGGAAAGAAAATGCTCTGAACAAAATTATACACAAGTTTCTCTACAAATAATTGCTTCTCTTTGTTTATTATAGGTTATGAAATTGGTATTCTGGTTATAATTTGACTTCCTGCTGGAAGAAAATTAAATTAATAAATTGTCATTCTGGTTCATAAACATTTATAACTATGTGCTTAATATTGTGATGCTTAGGATGAGGATAGTAGGAGGAGGCATTTTCTTTGTTCCAGAATATCAGATTTCTGAACTTGCAGGACTGAGTGAGGACGAAACACTGGAATTTGGTAAGCCCCAAACAAAAAATTCCATTTTGTAGTATACAGTTTCTGAATCCAGTTGGCCTCTTAATTCAGAGAAACATTGATGAAAAAGTTTACTTCTACCCTTTGATATTTTCAAAGCTTTGTGAAATTAAGAAGCCCATTCACTTTGGTGGTGACAATTTTCCTATATCAACTCACATCTTCTATATTTTTTTCCCATACTCCTTCATTGAAAGAGGAATAAAAGGCATACGGTATAATTCTGTATTTCATATTTTACAACAAAATTTCATAATGGAGAAAAGACAAAAAAAGGTGCCCAGCCTTCCATAAAGAAGAAATATGGGATCACAAATTCTTCTCAGCAATTCAGAACCAATTTTCATGCTGTTGGATACTGGACTCAGAAATTTCAAAAAAAAAATCCTAAATAAATTTCCTGTTCTTTATATTAACTTCCTCTCCCCCCCTCCATCCCTGACCAATTACCTTTAATATTGTCAATCAGCAAGTGTACATTTCAGGGAGAAGGTATGAGAGATACCTTTGAAATATGAAGTTCTCTGATGGAGAGTGTAATGTACTAAAGTTATGAGAAATATGAAAGAAAGACCACTGGAGATGGACAGCAGAGAAAGCAAGATAAAAAAGGATGAAATTCAAATATCACCTACTTAAAATGTTGTTAATTCAAACTATGTTGTTTTAAGATATTCTCAATGACAAAGTTGTTATCCAAATTTGAAACTCTCTCACTCTTACCTTGAGGCCTACCTAGATCAACAAGGTGATATTAAGAAGAAGAGATAAACCAGGCCCTTGGAGTTGTCTTCCCTGTGAGACATTTGTGCAAACTATCTCTGCAAATGCTGCTGGTGTGCTTTATATCTATTTAAAAAAACATATAGATATGCTATAGATCTAATTTTTTTCATTAGATCATAGATGCATAGAGTATCCATTTTGGAAAGAATCTTAGAAATCATATAATTCATATGCATGAATATTTCTGCAAGGAACCTGAGTGATGCCAACGGTTTTATCTAGTTATTGATATACAATATAATATCCATAATTCCAAAATTTAATATTAAAAATGTTCTGAAATTAGTTTTTCATAATTTATCAATTATTATAATTTTTGCTGTGAACTGACATTAGGCAATTTATAGTCTTTTATTAATCCCTCTTAGTATGACTATTTATTGATTTTGCTGCTGAAATATAACTGTATTTGATTATAGGAAGCTGCTCCATTCCTGGGGTGGGTGTTAAACAATATACAGTGTATGCATTGTTATATAATATTTTAAAATTACATGAACTAAGAACATATCTCACCCTAAAGGTTTTGAATCAAGGATTGCAAACCTGTTGAGGCAGAAGAGTGACTAGAACCTAGTATTTGTGATTCTGAGATTGCCACTCTTTCTATTTCACAAGGCTAACTCACATCCAAAAATCCATCAAATCATACCATTACAACTACACATGAGTAAATGGCAAAAATAGCTATTCTATGGTAATAACCATGGTGGTTGATTCTTCAAGAGTGGTTCCAACTCAAAAGATTGGTCTAAGTTATCTGTGATAATCTCTTTCTCTTTCTCTTTGCTAATACTTGGTTTAGGAAAAATGATGCAAACCATTTCTGCCAGTCAAAATTGAAGCAAAGTACATTGGCTGTCTTCTGGGAACTCTACTTGAAAGATTTTGCACCATATGTAATGACTATACCTCATCCATAAGTTAAAAGAGGAGTAGGCATGAGGGCCAAAGCCAAACCATAAAGGTAGCACAGTAGGATATGGAGTCTATACCTTTACTGCCGTCATTGATTCATCAGTTGAACGAGCTTTGGATCATAGCCATACTCCTGGACCTCTTGTCAAGTAATATAATAGATTGTTATATTTCTACACCAAATTATTGATAGTTTTTGGTTACTTATAAGTAAAATCATTTAACTTACATAATTATTTTAATATCAATATATATATTTTTACTCTTTCCCATACAGTGTTGGATTATGTATAGTTGACTATATGCCAAAAATAGTGAGTAAATTAATATCAGAAAATGCTTGAAAATTCTATACATTGGAAGGATACATTTTCAATAGTGCTCTCCATTTTGATTTCATCCTATTGGCATACACAGATGGATATGTCAAATTTAAAGAAAAAAATCACTAGAAATTATGAATGCCAGAAAAGAAATGTGTTGTTTTAGGGCATGTATGAGTAATTTATTGGCAAACATTTCAAGCAATTGAGCTTGTTTAAGGCTATAATTACCTCATGTTAGTATTACAAATGTTTTGATAAAGATAAACATTAAGAGTCTATAAAGTATTTGTACACATTTCACGTGAAATTTTTAAAAGGTAATTTTAACAGCATATTTAACAGATTTTATTAAAATTGTTCTAATATAGTCCCATAATCAAATAAAAAGAGGCATAGCAATTATTTCATATAGGGATAGGTAACTCAAATGCCTAAGGGCCAACTAAATATAGTCCTCCCTTAGTATACATGGGGGATTGGTTTCAGGACCACATGTCTACCAAAATCTGGTCACAATAAAGTCCTGTAGTCATTCCTTTGACTCAGCATATGTGAAAAGTCAGCCTTTCATGTAGGAGAGTTTTACAACTTGCAAATACTGTATTTTCAGTCTGAATTTGTTTGATAAAAGTCAACATATAAGTAGACCCGCATAGTTAAAACCCATGTTGTTTGAGCGTCAACTGCATGAGATTTTGAAGAATGTGTGGCCCATTTAAAGAAATTAGTTGTTATTTGGTGTAGGCAGAGATTCCTGTTTTCCCAAAGACCTCTTGTAGACTACTAATTTGGTGGCCCTCAATTATTTACACTGTTATTAATGCTGTGGTCAAATCTCCTTCCACAGTAACTCTGGAATTTGCCATGTGACTAGCTTTGGCCAATGGAATTTGTATGTGTGATGGAAGTGAAGCATTGATAAGAGCTGAGTGCTTGTGCTTTGGGACGATTCTCTTACAGTGTTTCCTTCTGGAAACCAATCATCATAATCTGAAGGAGCCCAAGTAGCTAAGTGGAGACACCCACACAGGAAAACAAAACATCCAGTCATTGAGGTCCCAGTCTTACCTCTAGACTACTTCAGCTGTCTCTCATCCTGCATCATCTAATTCACTAAACTTTGAGCTGATTTATTATGTAGAAAGATATAATTCAGACATTTCTCAGATTCAGATGTTATGTATGTGACTGCAATTTTTTAAAAGTATATTTATTCTGATAATATAGAGGGTAAGCAATATAGATATTGAATATGTAACCTCTAATTTAGTTCAAACTCCACATTTTACTGAAGAAATTGATGTCTAGGAGGTCAGGTGGTAAGTTCTCAAAATTAGTGGTAGCCAAGCTATAGTATTAGCCACAATAAATTAATGAGTGCATCCTAGATGTTAGATACTGTATTTAGACTGGATGGATTCTCAGACTAGTCACAGATTGGCTGGTGAAGTTGAAAAACATGTAAACAAACAATTATTGCACACTATGTTTTATACCATACTAAACCCTTTTCAGCATATTTCCCATTATACAACTCTACCTACTTAAGAAGATTTTTTTTCTAGCTCATTTTATAATAAGTAAGAAGAGTAAAGATGGCAAGTAGAATGCTGGAGTCAGGCCTAGAGTAGAAGGATGATTTATTTAAATAGTTATATAAGAGATTTTCCTAAAAATATCCAGGATTAATTTAATTTAGAACCCATCCTTTCCAAATCATGAAGTAAGCCGAATTTATATTCCTTAAATACTGGAAAAACTTTCTATGTATGTGCATATTTTTAAGGAAAAAAAACTCATTCAGAATACCAATTCTAAACTGTACTTCATACCATATAAAGTGTACATCATACCATATGTACATTTCATTTTTAACATCCTTGTTGTCAAGTGATGTAAATAATTCTAAATTCTTCTTCCCCTCGCTTTATCATGAGTAGTGGCTTAGAATAGTGTGTCAGTCAGCAAAAAAATGTTATAAAGGCTCCTGTTAAGAAACACAAGAGGAGATTAAAGCATAGCCCTGTCAATCTGCAGAAAAAGAACACGTTGCTCATAGCTGGTTATTCTCTTTTCAGAGCACTGAACTTGGCAACAAAATCAGTAGAAGTAAATGGCAGAGGCATGGGACTGGCAGAGATATGGCAGCCCTTGTGGAGAGGCTGTCTACAGATGACATAACAATAACCACAGGATCTTCAGAGTTCCTGCATGCCTACTGACTTCGATGAAGATACCAATCAAGTGGAAAAAGTAAAGTTTAGGTTTTCAAAATCTAGGTGCTTGGTTTCTCTGAAGGAAACAGGAGGTGACTAGAGACAAGCTAGTCAATCAAATGTTTAGATATATGTAACTGAGGGCAAATAACTGGAGAGAGATAGAAAAAAAGAAAACACTTTTACAAACCCCCGAAACCCCACCATTTTTATTAAGGAAATTGATTATGGAAAACAACGTTTCTCTCTCTGTCTCTCTCTCTTTCTCTCATTCCAGATCACTAGATATGTATGATGATCATTAAGTCTTTGATTCTTCACTTTAGTGCTTCAGGCATTTTTAATAAATTATTTTTATTTTTCTATATTTTATTACATTATTTCAATGAGGCTTTTTGGCATAGGCTATGTATAAATATTTGAACATGAAATCATTAAAAGAATTATTTGACCAGGGTCTCCGACCACCAAATACCACCTCCCACCCAAATATACCTACATAATAACATAAAGTCTACTGTATATATGGTAACAGTGAAAAGCGATGCCAGAGCATGTACCTTTGTACCCTACAGAACTGGAGACAGAATTGGAATTTTCTCCAAGGCTTTTCTTACTTTTACTATAATTTATTTGCAGAAATCCTAGCAGGATTTATTTTTTGGAAGTGAGAAGGAAATTGTAAAATTTATATGGAAATTCAAAGGACCTGGAATAACGAAAATGATTTGGAAAAGAAAAATAAATGTTGAGGACTAACACTATCTGATTTTAAGAACTTTTATAAAGCTACACTAATTAAGACACTGAAATGTTGGTGTAAAAAAGGATAAATAGGGCAATGAAACAGAAGAGCCCTGAAATTGAATCACACAATTGATTATTTATAAAAGTGCCAAAGCAATTCAATTAGGAAAGGATAATCTTAACAAGTAGTGCTAGAAAACTCATACGGTAATGCCATAAAAAAAAACCCTTGTCTCTAACCTTATACAATGTATTTACTCAAAATAAACCATAGATCTAAATGCAAGAGCTAAAACTATAAGATATTTGAAAGGAAACATTGATAAAATCTGAGTGTCTTGGATTTCACAAAGCTAAATGAAGTAGACATATGAAACATTTTAAAAATCAATAAATTTGACTATATCAAAACTTTTAAAAAACTTATTTACATAATACACTGCTATGGCAATGAAAGGGCAATTTATGAATTCAGAGAAAATATTTGAAAAATAATATATCTGGAAAGCACTTGTGCCTAGAATGTATAAAGAACTTTTACAATTCAGCAATAAGGAATCTAACAACCTGATTAAAAAGGAGATTAAGAGTCTCAATAGATATGTCATCAAAGGATATATATGAATGGCAAATAAGTACGTGAGAAGTTGTTCAACATCACTAGTCATCAGGACAACTCAAATTTAAATTACAATGAGATACCGCAACTCACTCATTGGAATGAAAATTGTAAAGATGGATCACACTAACTGTAAACAAGAATGTGAAGCAACTGGAATTTTTTTTTTTACCTTCTACTAGAAATGTATTATACAATGAACAAGCGAAGTGAAAAAGAGTTTCTTAAAAATTTAAACATACATTTGCCATACAACCCAGTAGATATGTACATGCATATTTATGGCAGATTTACTTCTTACAGAAAAGAAAAATACAAAAAGAATGCACATGGCCATCAAAAATGGATGAAGAAATTGTAGTGGTATAAAGGAACAAATTGAAAAAGACTCACAAAACTAACCAGTTATAAAAATGTAAAACAACCAATACTTCCACTTTGCTGTGGTTGGGTAAATTGGTCCTACCATTTTCCAAACTGACAATATCTACTTAAAATAAATATATAGCTAACATACAAACTACATTTTTACCCAAGAGAAATCATTTATTAGGGTCAAAACTATTTGTAATAGTGCTCATTTTAGTTTTGTTCTTAATAGTCAAATACTGAGGGGGACAAAAAAAAAAACTGTGGCTTAAACAATTGCTGCATAGTTTTCAGAGTTTGTTTCATCTTTTGGACTAATGTCAGTCTTCTCAGGGTGGCTCCTGGCAATTGACTGAGCAATGTGATAGTAGTATCTGAGGTCTTCTTTGAGCAGCTTCCAGCCAGTGTATGAGCAAGACAATAGCCAAGGTCATAGTCTTTTGGGAGCAACTCCCAACCAATGAATGACTAAGGGCTTGTCATTTCTTGGCAATGCATCATGACTCTTCTAATGGGCAGTCTTTGCTTTGAGCCTTCCTAGTGGGCTTGCTAAGATTTTAGTAAGTTTCCCTTTGCAGTCCAATGGCTTTCCCTTCACTGTTTTTTTCAAGTGTTAGTCCCCAATTTAACTTTTGTAAACATAATTCTGTCTCAAAACCTGCTTCCCAGAGAACTCAAAAGCATAAATCCATTCATTAATTAGTAAATGATAGTAATATATTCATGTCACAGAATACTCCACAGCACAAAAAATATCATATTTTATCACATCATATCACCATACTGCTGATACAAAAATCAACATGGATGAATCTCACAGATATTTTGTTGAGAAAAACACAGACACAAAAGAATACATAATATTTGATTTTATTAATATAAAGTTCAAGAATTAGTAAATACAATCAATGGTGATAGAAATGAGAATAATGGTCACTACTAGGTAGGAAGTGAACTGGGAAAAGGAACAACAAATAGTTCTTGGTCATGAAGATGTTCTGTATATTGACCCGGATGGTGGTGCATCAGGATATATATAAAAAGCGATGCGTCTGGGGGATGCACATACTTGAAGCTCTGACTTGAGGAAGGCGGCAAGGGCAATATACGTATTCTTAACATTTGTACCCCCATAATATGCTGAAATTTTTAAAAAAAGAAAATTGTATCACTTTAAATATGAATAAAGTTGAAGAGTTTTTCTATAAAAAAAGTTATTGAATTATGGATTTGAGATTTTTGTACTGTATGTATCTCATTGAATGCATTGCATATCTCATTTTATTCCTGAATATACACAAACACAAAAATAAAAACAGTTTTGGGTCAATCTTTTGTTCTATCTTGTTTTGGTATGTATTTGGGGCAGCTGAACATTGCTGGAAAATTCTCACAAATATACGTTGCAGTAGAAAAATAAATTCATGATCTACTAGACCTCACATTCTGCCCTGAAATTCTCTGTACTTCTTTGTTCATTTCCTTTGACAGTTTCTACGGCATCTACTTAACACATTCTCCAGCTCTACAATTTTCTTGGAACTATGATGCTATAAGCCCTCTCCCACACTCTTTATCAGTATATAACTTCATCTCCCATTTCAAGGAGAAAATAGAAGTGGATAGAATAGAAATTGCCTACATAAACTAGAAGAGAAAAAAACCTTAAAGGTGGTTTAAACAGTAGTTCAAAACAAACTTTTATAATACGTGTTGAATCTGTAGTTCAAAATAAACTACCTGTAACAGCTCCCCCACAGACAAACAAAACCAAATAATATCATCAGGGACAGATTTCTGTTCGCTTGTTTCATAAATTGTTAAAGACATAGATACTTCTAACACAATTCTAATAGATTCTGTTTAGTATTTATGTTAGTTCATTTTGTGCTTCTGTAAAGAAATAACTGAGGCTGGGTAATTTATAAAGAAAAGAGGTACAGTTTTTCAGAGTGTACAAGAAGTAGGGCACCAGCATCTGCTTCTGGTTAAGGTTTCCAGGGACTTTCAATTAAAGCCAAAGATAAAAGGAAACAAGTGTGTCACATGGAGAGAGAAGGTGGTGCCAAGGCCTCTTTAAACACTGAGCTCTCACATGAACTAATGAAGTGAGAACTCACTCATTATCACAGGGAGGGCACCAAGCCATTCATGAAGGATCTGCCCCCATGATCCAAACACCTCCCACCAGTCCCACCTTCAACACTGGGGGCCAAATTTCAACACCAGATTTGGAGAGGCCACACATCCAAACCATATCATTCTGTCCCTGGTACCCCAAATCTTACATCCTCACATTACAAAATACAATCATTCTTTCTCAATAGTTCCCAAGTCTAACTTCTTCTTACATCAACTCAAAAGTCCAAAGTCCAAAGTCTCATCTGAGACTCAAGGTAAATTCCTGCCTCCTATGCACCTGTAAGATAAAAAACAAGCTATTAATATCTACTTCCAAGATACAATAGTGGTACAGGCTCTGGGTAAACATTCCCATTCCAAAAGGGAGAAATTGGTCAAAAGAAAGGGGCAACAGGCCCCACATAAGTCCCAACCCAGCATGGCAGATATTAAATCTTAAAATTAAAAAATGATCTCTCTTGACTCCATGTCCTACTTCTTGGACATGCTTTTGGGAGGGGTGGGTCTCCACAGCCTCAGGCAGCTGTCAGTCTAAGCTTTGCTGTGCACAACTCATGTTGTGGTTAATCTTATGTGTTGGAGTCTTGTCTCTGAACCTTTTCCAGGCCTAGGACTCCCAACTTCCCATGGCTCTACCATTCTGAGGTCTGGAGGGTGGCAGCCCCCTTCTCACAGCTCCACTAGGCAGTGCTCTAGTAGGGACTCCATGCGGAGGCTCCAACCCCACATTTCTCATGGGCACAACCCTAGTAGAGTCTCTCTGCCTGGGCTCCACCCTTGTGGTAGGCTTCTTCTTGGGAACACAGGCTTTCCCATACATTCTCTGAAATCTGTGTAGAAGCTGCCAAGCATCCACCACTCTTGCATTCCGTACATCTGTAGGCTTAATACCACCAGGAAGTCACCAAGACTTGAAGCTTGTCCCCTCCAGAGTGGTGACCTGAGCTGTACTTGGGGCCCTTTGAGCCTTGCCTAGAGCCTGAGCAGCCTGGATGCAGGGAGCAGTGTCTATAGGCGGTGCAAGGCAATGGAATCATGGTGCTGGCCACCAAAACCATTCAGTTCTCCTAGGCCTCTGGGTCTGCAATGGGAGGGATAGAATGGCAAATTTCTTTAATGCATTGGGGATTCTTCCCTATAGTCTTGATTAGTACCTGGCTCCATTTTGGTCATGTTAATCTTGCTAGTAAGTGGTTGTTGCACAACCTGCTTTGATTCCTCTACTGAAGGCACTTCTTTCTTCTCAACCACATGGCCAGGCTGCAAATGTTCTAAATTTTTACATTCTGCTTCCCTTTTAATTATAAGTTCCAACTTTAAATCATTCTTTTGCTCTCATATCTGGTCATAGGCTGTTAGAAGCAGCCATGTCACCTCTCAAACACTTTGCTACTTAGAAATTTCTTTCACCAGATACCCTAGGTCATCACTCCTAATTTTGGCCTTGTACAAAGACATATGGCATACACACAATGCAGCCAATTTCTTTGCTTAGGTGTAACAAAGGTAACCTTTGTTCTAATTCCCAGTAAATTCATCATTTCCATCTGAGACCTCATCAGCCTGGCCTTCATTGTCGATATGCCTATCAGAATTTGGTCACAACCATTTAACAAATCTCTAGGAGCTCCAAACTTTCCCTTTCTGTCTTTTTTTGAGCTCTCCAAACTCTTCCAACCTCTACCAGTTATCCAGTTCCAAAGCCACTTCCACATTTTCAGTTGTCTTTATAGCAACACTCCACTAATGGTACCAGTTTTCTGGGTCAGTCTGTTTTGCACAGCTATAAAGGAATACCTAAAGCTGGGTAATTTATAAAGAGAAGAAATTTATTTGGCTCATGCTTCTGCAGTCTGTGTAAGAAGCATGGTGCCGGCATCTGCTTCTGGTGACAGCTTCAGGAAACTTCCAATCAAGGTGGAAGGCGAAGGGGGAACAGATGTGTCACATGATGAGAGAAGAAGTAAAAGAGGGAAGAAGTGGTGCCAGGCTTTTTTTTACAAATCGGCTCTCACATGAACTAATGAAGCCAGAACTCACTCTTTATCATGGAAAGATCACCAAGGTATTCATGAGGGATCCATCATTATGGTCCAAATACCTGCCACCAGGCCCCGCATTCAACACTGGGATTGAATTTCAAAATGAGATTTGGAGGGGCCAAACATCTAAACCACATCATTATCCATATAGCAAAAGTGAAAAGTTGAAGTCATGAAAAAAGAAAATTATAGATAAACTCATCTTATTCATAGACAAAAAAACATAAACTCCTAAGGAAAATATTAGTAAAATATATAGAAAATGTATAAAACAAATATAATATACCATGGTCAAAGTAGATTTATTTTTGGAATGCAAAGCTAGTTCAAGAAATCTATTAATGAATTACTGTCCACTGAATGTTAGTGTCCTCCCACTCCAAATTCATATGCTGTACTCCTAACCCCCAATCTTATAGCATTAGGAAATATGGGTCTTTGGAGTAATTAAGTCATGAAGGCAGAACTGTCATAAATTGGATTCCTGCTCTTATAAAAGAGATCCTGAAGATACCCCTTCCTCCTTTCTGCAATGTGAGGTTACAGCAAGAAGACAGTCATCTATGATCCAGGAGGTGGGCCACACCAGACGCTGAATTGACTTGTGCCCTAGTCATGGATTTCCTAGGCTTAAGAACTGTGAAAAATAAATTTCTGTTCTTTATAAGCCACCCGATTTATGATATATTTTTAATAGAAGACTGAGATGACTACTTGAAAGTGGCTTTGGAATTTGCTAATGGGTAGACACTGGAAGAGTTTTGAGGTACGTGCTAGAAAAAGTCTACATTGCAATAAATGGACTATTATGGGTGATTTTGGTGAAAGCTCGGGAAGAAAAGCAGAGAGCTGAGGAAAAAACTTTCAGTCTTCTTACAATATACCTAAGAAATTCTCAGCAGAATGTTGGTAGAAATATAAATGGTAATGCCATTATGTTGAGATCTCAGATGGAAATGAGGGTCATATTAGTGGAAAATGGAGGAAGGACCACCCTTCTTTTAAAATGGCAAGGAACTTGGCTGTCCTGTGATCCTCCCCTAGAGTTCTGTGGAAGGTAGAACTTGGGATATTTGGCTGAAAAATCTCTAAGCACAATGTTGAAGGAATGGCTGGGTGTCTCCTAACTGCCTCTAGTAAAATGCAAGAAGAGAAAAATTATTTAAAGATGAAATTGTTTATCAAAAGGAAAGCAGAATTTAAATAATTGGAAAATTATTAGCCTATTCATATTGCATAACATGAGAAAGCCTAGTCAGAAGCTAAAATTAAGGATATGGTCAAACCACCATTTGATAGAGAGATTAGTATGTATCATCCATCTCAGGAGAAGCCAAGAGCTATTATTCAAGACAATTAGAAGAATGAACCCAAGACAATTCAGAAATTATCAGAGCTGTCCCTCCCTCCTCTCCTCCCAATCTCAGAGTACAAGGAGCTAGGGGCAGAATGGTTTCCAAGGAGGGGCCTCCAGTATGTGTGGGTTCTCTGTCAGCAATTCCTGGTGCTGTCTCCGCATTATGGGCTCCATACCCTGCACTCTGGCACTGCACTGCTTGGCTGCCTTAAGTGCAGTTCTTGCAGACTCCAATGTGGCATCAGCTGTATCCAGCAGAACTGTGGAGGTATGGCTGCGTCTACCTATATTTCAAGGGATAGGGCCTCCTGGCAGAGCTGTGGGATTTGGATCTCAACCCAGGAGATCCTCAGAGGCCAGGCGTAGAGCTGCTGTGAGGGTCAGGCCCAGGAAGAGAGGCTGACCAAGCTAGGAGACTTGGGAGCCCAGTGCATGCCTGCAAAGTCTGCAAGGGCATCACTGAGGCCCCAGTGGATTTGAAAGGTGAGACACCCCACTTCAGTGTGTCCAGAGGGCAGGACCTCCTTTCCAGTGGGCCTGAACATCACAGCATTGAGCCAAAGAGGATTATTCTCAAGTTTTAAAAACCAACAAAATTTATCCTATTGAGTTTTTTTTTATTTTGGCATATTATGGGGGTACAAATGTTTAGGTTACATATACTGTCCTTGCCCCCCCTGACCAAGTCAGAGCTTCAAGCATGTCCATCCCCCAGACGACGTGCACTGCACCCATTAGGTGTGTATATACCCATCCCCTCCTCCCTCTTCTCATCTGCCCAATGCCCGATGAAAGTTATTCCTGTACATGCACTTAGATGTGGATCAGTTAAAATCAATTTGCTGGTGAATACATGCAGTGCTTGTTTTTTCATTCTTGGGATACTTCACTTAGTAGAATGGGTTCTAGCTCTATCCAGGATAATACAAGAGGTGCTATATCACCATAGTTTTTTGTAGCTGAATAATACTGCATGGTATACATATATCACATTTTATTAATTCACTCATGTATTGATGGGCAATGGGTTGTTTCCACATCTTTGCAATTGTAAATTGTGCAGCTATAAACATTAGACTGCAGATGTCTTTTTTTTTTTTATAGAATGTCTTT
>CAUYRT010052687.1:0-11097 GCA_963574885.1 Lepilemur ruficaudatus
CAGGCATGCGCCACCATGCCCAGCTAATTTTTCCTATATATTTCTAGTTGGCCAATTAAGTTCTTTCTATTTATAGTAGAGACGGGGTCTCGCTCTTGCTCAGGCTGGTCTTGAACTCCTGACCTTGAGCTATCCACCTGCATCAGCCTCCCAGAGTGCTAGGGTTACAGGCGTGAGCCACCGTGCCCAGCCAGAACTAGAGTCAATCCAAAAAAAAAAAAAAAATTAGAGTCAATCCTCTCAAATCCTGCCACTACTTTATCAACTAAGTTAATGTACTATTCTAAATCCTTTGTTGTCATTTCATCATTGTTCACAGCATCTTCACCAGGAATAGCCGTCTCAAGAAACCACTTTCTTTGCTCATTCATAAGTAGCAATTTCTTATCTGTTAAACTTTTATCATGAGATTGCAGCAATTCAGTCACATCTTCAGACTCTACTTCTAATTTTAGTTCTGTGGCTATTTCTACCATATCTGAAGTTACTTCCTCCACTGAAGTCTTGAACCCCTCAAAGTCATCCATGAGGGTGGAATCAACTTCTTCAAACTCCTGTAATGGTAAATGAGCAATCCATTCTACTTAAAGTCATCATCAGCCCCTACCAAGAGAGCTGGCCTTGTCCTTTGAAGCCAGGCATTGACTTCCTCTCTACCTATGAAAGTTCTAGATGGCATCTTCTCCCAATATAAGGCTGTTTTATCTATGTTGAAAATCTGTTGTTTGGTGTAGCCTCTTTAATTAACTATTTTAGGGAGATCTTTTGGATGTAGCTTCTACATCAGCACTTGCTGCTTCACCTTGTACTTTTATGTTATGGAGATGGCTTCTTTCCATAAACTTCATAAACCTACCTCTGCCAGTTTTACGCTTTTCTTTTGTAGCTTCTTCACCTTGTTCAGCATTCATAGAATTGAAGAGAGTTAGAAGTTTCCTCTGGATTAGGCTTTGGCTTAAGGGAATGTTGTGGCTGGTTTTATCTTCTATCCAGACCACAAAAACTTTCTCCACATCAATAATGAGGCTGTTTCACTTTCTAACCATTCTCTGTATTCACTAGAGTAGCACTTTTAACTTCCTTCTAGAACTTCTCCTTTGCATTCAACTTGGCTAACTATTTGGCACAAGAGGCCTCCTAGCTTTTGGCTTATCTCAGCTTGGACACGAAATTCTTCCTTTCACTTGAACAGTTAGAGGACAGTGTAGGGCTATTAACTGGCCTAATTTTAATACTATTGTGTCTCAGGCAATAGGAAAGGCCAAGGAGAGTGAGAGAGACGGGTGCATGGCCATTCAGTGGAGAAGTCAAAATATACAACATTTATTAAGTTTGCTGCCTCATATGGGCACAGTTTGTGTCACTCCCAAATAATTACTATAGTAATATCAAAGATCGATGATCACAGATCACCATAACAGATATAATGAAAATGAAAAAGTCTGAAATATTGCAAGAATTGCCAAAATGTGACACAAGAGACATTAAGTTGGAAAAATCGTGCTGATAGACTTGAGGCAGGGTTGCCAGGAACCTTCAATTTGTAAAATAATGCAGTATCTGCAAAGTGCAATAAAGTGAAACAAAATAAAATGAGGTATGCCTGTAAACTATAAGACCAATGCTTTACAAAAAGCATTTTAAACACCAAGTTTCTGAGTAATAATATAAAAACAAATCCTACTGCATCTTGAAAAGATGTATGGAGTAATAGAGATTGGGTTTATTCTTCTACTTGAAACTGAAAAACTAGACAAAATATATACAAGTTTTTAGACTTTGGATATTAGATAGAACAGGCAGTTCTAGTCAAACAATCTCTGAAATATGGGAAACAAATTGAGCCCCACGATGCCCCAAATTACTATTCATGGAAAGAGTAAAGGGGAGTGGAAACTTCAGTGGAGCTGGCAGTCTTCTTATTTGGCAAGACAGAGTTGGGGGTCTGGCGAGGCCAAGGAAACTTCAGAGGATCCACAAAGGGTTCTGTTCTAGTCTTGAGCTGAGTACTGATCAGTGTGTATGTGTGAGGATACTACCTGAGGCTGGGAGAAGAGATACCCAAAAAACGCACAAGCAATCCCCAAAGCTCACACGGATCCAGGAATAGTTCATGTTCACACTAGCTAGAATGAAAATCTCATAATTCACAAGGTATCGGTAGAGGACTTAGAAGAATACTAAAGTAACTAACCAAAGCCTACTTTAGTCCCACCTAACGAAGCTTAAAATAGTCTCAAAGGGTAAAAATTAATTCTATTTAATTAAAGTCCTAATAAGATGCCTCTAAAACTGAAAGAGGCATTTCAAAAACTAACCTACAATTTAGTTAAGGAATATGGTCAAACATATTTCTCTTTATGGCTTTCTCTAAATTTCCCCAAAGTATTAGAGCTAGGTATATGTTTTTTTGTTTTGTTTTGTTTTATTTTTATTTCTATAGTCTTAAGATTGTAGAGTTTAGGGCACAAAAATGATTAAAAAGCATATTGCTGAGGGAATGCCACTGGGTAAAAACAGAAGCAAGCAGAAGGACTAGGGCCGCCTTGGGTCCAAGTATATTAAGGCCCATCCCTCCCTAACAACTGTCCTCTGGTTTATTTCTGTTGCTTGTGACACTAGTTGGGGTCAACCTATCCCTGTGAATCTGTGCATCTTTGGGTAATGTTAATAATATTCTGTTTTCATGATCCTGTATTCATTTATCTAATCAATGTATATCGAGTGCTACTATATTTTAGGTACAGTTATAGACACTGGAGATACAATAGTAAACAAAACAAGAGTATCTGCATTTATGGAGCTATGCCATTCTAGTCGATCACAGTAATCAACTGAGATACTGCCTCAACAGGTCCTACCAATCACTTGTATCCATTAAGAACATGCAATGTCCAAGGGTGAAATACGCTGTTTCAGAACCAGTGAGCTCCCATTCGAAAGACCTAATTAAGCAATGAACAGTCATCTATGAGTCACCTAGTAAAGCATATCTAACAGAGTGGAAAAGCTGGATAAGCTTGCTATACAGGTCCCCTCAAATCTGGAATTCTCTGAATTATAGAATCCTAAATTATTAAATGATAAAGCAAGTACTAACAGTCTCTGCTATAACTGAATTATGTAAAGCTCTTTTAATTTGATTTTATTATTTATAAAAGATAATGTGAAAACACAAAAAAACCACAAAAATATATAATATGTAGTAATATTTTTTAATAATTCACTTACCTTCTAAATTGTTGATATGTTTTATATCTATGGGTCATTATTTCTTCCAGTAATTTAATAAACCTTTTTAAAGTCCTTACTTTATTATCCAGATTAAGATAGGTTTCTCTCGCTTCTTGGTACTGCCTATTTTATGAACAAAATATTAAAAAAACATTGTCATACATAAAAAAAAACCTAAGAAGTGTAAAATCTCAAATATATTTAACTGGGGAGAACAGGGAAGGCAAGGAGTACTAAGGTAGCTTAGCAAAATTTCCAGTCAGAATACTCCCAGAATGAGAGTGCTACAGTATGAAAGAGTGCTAACCTGACTGGGAAGGAACAAAGTCGAAGGCCTGGAGAAGGCAGAGAAAGTTCGTGAATAAGTGCCCAAGTGGGCCTAGAGGAGGGAGATCTTAGAGAGTGCTAGCAAATACACACCTTCTAAAAGTGAAGGGGTCACACTGGAAGAAAGGTTTTCCTTAGCGATAAGGGAGCTAATAGGGGAAACAAAAGGATGCAGGCTCAGCATTAGAATCCCCTCTCCCCCATCCTAAAGAAGATAAAGTCAAAGAGACAGAGAAGCCACAGCTATTCCAAAGTGCAATTAGAGAGGGCAACAGCCTATTATTGTAGCTAGGGAAAGAAAGATACTGACGGAGTATGAAAGGCAACCTTGGCCAAGGCTCCCACTGCTACCCCTCCCATTCTCCCTCAAATAACCAGTCCAGGAAAATTCAACTAATTGAAAAGTGAATAACAAAAAAGACAAAAGCATAGCATTCATGTGAAGATGTTTATGAAAAAAAGAGGTAAAAAAGAACAACAAAACCCTCCCATAGATAAAGAAAACTTATTAGAACAATGTTGCCATAAAGCAGATGAAAACTGTAATTGAATGCCATAAGACAAGTACTACCAGAAAGGGATACCTCAAAAGCAGATAGAAAAGAAATGAAAGAACAAATAAATAAAAGAACTCAAAAGAATAAACAATAGAAGGTGGTAACCATACAACAGAAAGAAGTAAAGCAGAACTTCTTTAGTGGGGGTTAGAACACCACCACGACCACAAACACAGCAGATGTTGAGACAAAATGAGAAGATGCTGGGGGTAAAAGAAACATGGAAAACACACTTATGGAAACTGAGAACATAAAGATGAAAAACAAAATGGAAAAAAGATCAGAGAAAATGGTCAGACAAAATGATTAACTAGAGAAGGATATGAAACATATGTATAAACTGAAGACATCAAAAAAAAAACAATGAAACAGAAAAATAAAAGATAAAATCCATTTCTTACAACCATACACAGGAATAAACTCTAAATAGATCAGAGATCCAAATATAAAGAATGAATATATGAAAGTACCAAAAAAAATAGGTGAATACCTCCACAACATAGATGTAGAGAAAAGCTTTTTAACTTTAACCCCAAATCCAAATGTAATACGAAGACTGACTAATCAAACTAAATGAACATTATCTTTTCATGGCAAAAATCCCACAAAACAATACAAACAAATTCTGAAGAGAAATGACAAATTAAGAGAAAATTTTGCAATGGCTAATATCCCTTATATATTTTTAAAAACTTAAAATTTGAGAGAAAAAAATCAAAAATATTACAGAAAAATGATATAAAATTATTAATTTACAAGGTATAAAACTGGTTCTTAAATATGTGAAAAAAGTTGAGTTTTATTTATAATGATGGAATGTAATTAAAACTATATTACTATACCATGTCTCAGCCATTAGACAGGCAAAAAGGAAAAAGCTTAATATATACTGTATACTCTGTTAGTAACGTTGTAGGAAAGCATCCTCTCTTATACAGGTTGAGCATCTCTAATCTGAAAGTCCAAAATTCAAAATGCTCCAAAATCTGAAACTTTTTGAGCACCAATGATACTACAAGTGGAAAGTCCCACACATGACCTCACATGATGGGTTGCAATCAAAACACAGACACACAACATAGTTTATTCAGTGTTCCCAAGGGAAAAAAGACCCTACCATCCATCCCCCCCTTCAGCTGTGATACAACTTTTCTGCACATGCCAGATATTTACGTTAGGTTTTTTACTGTGCAATACATACATGTGAGTAAGTGTAAGAAAACGATTGCTTATTGGTAGCATATAAATTCAGTGTCAGGAATGATGGTGATGCCAAGCAACCAAAGATTGTCTACATGGGTGGCTTAGATAGTGACTTAGATAGAAAGCACCTTTGCTTTCTGATGGTTCACTGTACATGAACTTTGTTCCATGCACAAAATTATTAAAAATATGGTATAAAATTACCTTCAACCTATGTGTATAAGGTATACATAAAACATAAATGAATTTCATGTTTAGACTTGGGTCCATCCCCAAGATAGATCATATGTATGCAAATATTCCAAAATCAAAAAAAAAAAAATCCAAAATCTGAAATACTTCTGGTCCCAGGCATTTCAGATAAGGGATACTCAACTTGGACAATGTTGTTGCAAATGCAAAAATGGTACATACTCTATAGAGGGGAGTTAGCAATATCTAACAAAACCACTTACACATTTATGCTTCAATCTAATAAAGTCAGCTCTGGAAATTTACTGTGAAGATAGACATCTAACAATACGAAAGCAAGCGTGTGTGTGTACACACATACACGGCAACTCACTGAAGCATTATCTGTAACTGCAAAATACTGAAAATAATCTAAATGCACAAACAGAATGACTCAATAAACTATGGTACAGTTCAACGTGTGTCTGTCCACTCACACAACAGAGTACTATGAAGCTGTAAAAAGAATGAGGAAGACTTCAATGAAGTGATATGGAGTGATTTCTCAAGATATACTGTTGAATGATAAAAGCAAGGCAGTTGGCTATCTTTTGTGAAATATAAAAGAACTAAGGAAAAAAGAAAACACATATGGACCTGCTTATTTTCACAAATAACAAACACCAGAAACAAAAGATAAAAAAGAATTGGTACCTGCAGGGGTGGGTGTGGGGAAATGGAGTAGAAAGGAGCTTATTTGATAGCACAGAAGGGTGACTACGGTTAACAATAATTACATTTCCAAATAATTAAAAGATCTGAAATGTTCCCAACACAAAGAAATGATAAATGTTCAGGGTAATAAATATCCTAAATACCCTGATTTGATCATTATACATTGTATACATGCATCAAAATACATGTACTCCATAAATATGTATAATTATGTCTCAATAAAAAAACAAAGAACGTAATCTGTAAATAGCTTATACAGTGTGCTATCTTGTTTATCCGCAAGGATGAAAAATAACATATGTCAGATGCTCACATTACTTTGCATTTGCATATAGAAACACTGAAAGCATATTTAATAAATTGATAAAATACAATAAAAGGAAAGAAAAGCGATGGGAATGACGAAAATAGAGGAAGTGAAACTTTTCACTGTTCTTTTACACTGTATTTTTAAAACATGTGATGTATTACCTTTTTTAAATAAAAAAAAAAAAATCTCTTACAATTTTGATGTTTCTTCCCCAATGTTTTTGAAAATAAAATTGAGATCACTCTGTTCTAAACTTTTTTTATATAGAAAGTTCTTCAGAAAGTGTAATAGCTGTAATTTTCTAATGTAATTTAGTCATTCTCCAACAGCTACACATTATTTCTAATTTTTCAGAATTACAAACATCTCTGAGCACAAACTGTTTTTCTCATTTTGGATTATTTATAGCAACAAAGTACTTGGCCAGTTGAAATTCTGGTAAAATATTTTGTCAAATATTTTGACACATACTACCTATATGTTTTTCAGAAGGACTTTAATAATAACAACTAATGTGCTATGTTTCCTACATATTATTTACTATGGATTATTTCATTTAATCTTCGTAACAGCCCTTTAAGGTAACTCGTATAATTATACCCATTTTGTCAATGAGAAAATTAGGGTTCTGAGAGATTAGATAATTTACCAAAGTCACATTAGTGATAGAACTGCAATTCAAACCGAGGCACTCTTTCTTCAGAACCTGTGCTTGAATTATTCTATAGTTTCCATTTTTGCCAAAAATGTAAAAATACCTGTTTCACTGAAACCTCTCTGTTTGGAGCACTACTGTTATTTTCATCCTATTCAACTTAATGCATTTGAAAAATGGCTTCTAATTAATCCGATTTGCATTTCTTTGATTACTTATGAAGTTAAACATTTTGTCTGTATGAACCTTACAGACATAAAAAAGTTATTTGTGTTAAACTGTCCTTCCATAATGAGTTTTGTAATAATTCAGAAGAAAAAAACTTACTCTATTGTTAACACACATATATAAAAGACCAGTTTAGCTATAACTATCTACCTTTGTAAAACTTCAGCCAAATCAAATTTAAGATTTATATATATAAAACATTTATTTTTTATGTATTTATAATATGCATGGGTAATGTAATAAAGGAGAAAAGCTACCAAACACTTACTTCATTATTTCTTCTCGATCTCCATGACTAGCATGTTCTGCCTGTATCTTTTGTCTTAAGCGATTAATTTCTTTGTCTAGAAGTGATGCGGATTTTTTTACTTCTATCCGCTCTGGGCAGATTTGTCTTGCTTGTGACATTTTCTCCTAGGAAAATAGATGTTTAATGTCTTTAAAACTCTTCTTTGATGTAATGATCCATTACATTATTTGTGCCAAAATATGTAAAGTAAAATTCTGAACTTATATTTAAGAAATGTATTTTAATTACATTTAGTATCAACTTATTTATCTAAGTTTTATATTGAAGATACAGTCTAGAGTCATTATAAATCTGCAAGAGAAAACTACACTGCTGTGTATAACTTTAATAACTTGTAAGATCTCCACAACTTCCTAGTAAACAAATTTAAAGTAGCAGTTACAAAAAGTGTAGCACCCAGGCCACTGAGGTCAGACTTAGCTTTCCCTGTTCTTTAGGATGGACTCTGAACACTAATGGTATTGAAACTCAAACAAAAAGACACTCACGTTTGTAAAAGATTAAAATATGCAAAGCTCTTTTACACATAGTACTTATTTTATATTCACAATATTGTAAATCTTAAACAAGAAAACAAACAAACATAAAAGGAAATGTATTACACAGTTTAAGTCATTTTCATAAAGATATATGAAAGCAAAGTTGGAATCCAACTGTTCTAGCCAGGACAGGGTTGCTTTCAATTTATTCTCCTCTAAAACCAGGGCCACTGCTTACAGCTATCAATAGGCATGTCTAACAGGAACTAAAATCCAGCCCAGCCCACACCCTAACCACACAGACGAAGGGGGTACCTGTTTTTGACACAAAGTGGCTTTCTGCATGCCAAGTAAGGAATTTAAGGAGCTGAGTGTGCCAAGACAGAGTGCTATTTTCTAAATCACTCAGAAGCATGACATGAGACTGTTGCAGTCTTGCCTATTTAAGTCCTCACATTTTGAGGGTCCCTAAGCCTCTTGTTGATTCACCCAAATACCTGTTACTCTATATGATACAGAAATTCAGACAGCTTGTCTGTTTTTGGAAACACACTTTAATAATCATGACAAATGCTACAAATAAAATAATGAAAAAAATGGTGGATAACCTCTAGTTCTTTCTCTTTCATATCCAGTTCTCGTTTCTTTTTATTTAACGTATCCAAGTGTTCTTTTTGTTTTTCTTCATAATGCCGTTTCCCTCGTTTTTGGTTATCGACTTCAGAATCAGCAAGGTTTAATTCATCCTGTTTGAATAAAGCCAAAATAATCTATAAAGAAAAGATTATTTAAAAAAAATTCCAGCATAGGTATAAAACTAATTAACAACTCAACAAAGAGGCTGGGATTATGTTATTCAAGCCAAGTGTGAGAATTCATATCTGTATGTGTCTGAATAGAAGTGAGGAGTTTCCAGAAATTAAGAAGTCACATTATATTCAAATTCTTACATGAGGTCTCCATATATTATGGTACCTTCAACTTTACTTTGATAACCAAGACAGTTTTTGGGGAATCCACATTAGCCTAAAATGCAGTGCTAGATATTTACAGAGGTCACTTGACAAAAACCACCAGATTTTTTAAAAGGTGTGATGAGGGAGAAGGAAAGGATGCAAAGAAATTTAACTGTGAATTATTTAGTTATCATATTTGGAAGTATAACTTCACAATTATGAACATAAAATATAACTGTAATGAAGCTACCCCAAGATCAATTTAAAATACATAGCAGTAGAGTAGCATAAGGTAAAGACATATATCATAATGCATAGCAGCCACTGGAAAAATAAAGCAAGAGGTACAGCTAATAAGCTAGTAGAAGAGATTAAAAAGGAACACTAAAAATTACTTGGTAATCCCAAAGGAAGGAAATAAAGAGGGAAAAGAGTTCAAAAACTGGACAATTAAAATACAAATAGCAGCTATTGTTTCATGATGAAATACTGAATGCTTTTTTTTTAAGATCAAGTATAAGGCAAGAATGTCTAGCCTCCTTGCTTCTATTCAACATTGTTTTAGATGTCAACATTTACTAGAGGTCCTGGCTAGTTCAATTAAAACAAGAAAAGGAAATAAACAGCAAAAAAATTAGAAAGAAAGAGTAAAACTGTATTTAAAAGAGAAAGGCTAGGTTTGGCGGCTCATGCCTGTAATCCTAGCACTTTGGAAGGCCAAGGTGGGAAGACTGCTTGAGCTCAGGAGTTCGAGACCAGCCTGAGCAAGAGTGAGACCACCATCTCTACTAAAAATAGATACATCAGCTGGGCATCATGGTGCATGCCTGTGGTCCCATCTACTCAGGAGGCTGAGGCAGGAGGATTGCTTGAGCCCAGGAGTCTGAGGTTGCAATGAGCTATGATCATGCCACTGTACTCTATCCAAGGTGACAGAGGAAGAGTCTGTCTAAAAAATATATAAAATAAAATAAAAGAGAGATAATTTTCTATAAATTCTAAAGGAACAGCTTTAAAAAAGAATGAGTTCAGAAATATCACTAGATACAGGTCAATACAAGATTCAGTGACACCATCAAATTGGCATTAACTGATCAATAACACTTAGGTGCATATATAGTAATAACATTCATTGGGTGTCAGGCCTATGGGAGGGGGGAGGAGGAGATGGGTATATACACACGTAATGGGTGTGGGACGCACCGTCTGGGGGATGGACATGCTTGAAGCTCTGACTCGGGTGGGGCAAGGGCAATATATGTAACCCGAACATTTGTGCCCCCATAATATACTGAAGTAAAAAAAAAATTTAAAAAAAAGAAAAACAAAAACAATTCAGTGACATTTCTACATACTAGGAATAACTGAAAAATGAATTAAAACATTTACTATAGTATGAAAAACAGCAAACGCATATCCAAAATACATAAAGAACTCTTACAAGAGTTCTTTTCTCTTACAAGAAACTCTCAAAAATAAAAAATATAACTCAATTGTTAAAAGAGCAAAGATTTGATGAGATCTCTCCAATGAAGATAAACAAACGGCCAATAAGAATATGAAATTTTTGCTCAACAGCATTAGCCACAAGGAAAATGCAAATCAAAATTACAGTGAGATACCATCCTAGTGAGTGAGGTCGACTAGTTTAGCTTGGGGAATATTTTTAATATATTCTGTTTCCAGACATTTTTTTAGTTGCTAATTGATGTTTCCCTTCTTTTACTGACACTTAAGACAGTATAAAAATTTCCCTTACTAAAAAATGTAGGACTCTACTTCTACTGATAAAATACTCCAACCCCTATGAGTTACCAAGTGTTAGTATATTTTATTTAATAATTATTTTGAAATGATCTGAGTTTCTCCAGTATTTTAGGCAGTATACTGCCCATAAAAGTCTCAGGCATTTATCCCAGATAAATAAAATCT
>CAUYRT010052690.1:0-24761 GCA_963574885.1 Lepilemur ruficaudatus
CGGTATTTTCTAGGTTTTTCTATTCAATATGTGTTACTTTTAAAATAAGAAAGTTAATGAGATATATAGAATTAAGTTTCTGAAGAAAGCTTAGTAACAGGACAAAATAACCTTTATATATTAATAGTAACCAGTGCCATATATGATGTGTGTGTGTGATTAGAATAAAATATATCAAAATGTTAATGCGTTCTGTATGTAATAATTTAATTTTTACTTTTCTCTACAATCAGAATTACAATATCAATCTTTTATAAGTGAGAAAATAAGGTATTATGTAATTCCCTTTGGATATATGGAAACCTGCATAATAATTTTTTAAAAATTAGAAGTTGCCAAGTTAAAGAAGGAAGGAAATAAGTGAGCTAATGAGAAAGTAAGCACTGATCTGAAACCAACAATTGAGTGATAGCTGGAATCTAACAGATAAAAAAAAAAGCTAGTTTTCACCATGTGGCATATGTCAAAATCCTGGGGAACTTGGCTTTTGTTCTAATGTGTATGTTTTAAAGGAGAATGAGGGCCAGGAGAGAAGCCTAGATCCTGCCCAATATTGACAATTTGATGGGAAACCCCTACAAAATCCTAATTCAAAGACTACAACCACAGTATAAAGATGACCTAGAGATAAAGCTGCCCTATAACAAAAAATGTTTCAAACTTGGCAATTGGTAAAGGAGGAAATTCTCCCTTAAAATTTTAAAACTACAAGCAAGCTCTCACATAGGTTTAAAGGTTTGTGGCTTAAATCCACATCATGGTATATGGAAAACTTGAAGGTAAAAAATTACTTTTACAGTTCCCTTTAGTTGCTAGTATCTTCACGTATTTTCAAAGGCAAACATAACCCTAAATAGAGAGATGTAATGTAATATAATTCAATCTTTAAAGAAGTACCACAGGTATATTTTCAAGAAACATGAGCTTACAGTCAAAATGACAAAAGCACTGTAAGATCCAGCAGAAATAACAGACAAAAATATCAGAACCAAAAGGACACATAATTTTAGAATATTTAAATAGAAGTATGTTTAACATGTTTTAATAGACAGAAGAGATTTTTGAAAGTATGAAAAATATAGAGGTAATTTTACATGAATTAAAATGAAGCTTTAGAAATATAAGCATATAATACCTTTAAAATTCTACAGGTAGATTAAATTGTAGGTTAGAAAAAGCTAGAAAACAATACATTAAAGAAATTGAAAAAATTATCTCAACAAATTACTTGGAATAAAAAATAAGCAAAGAAATGGAAAATATGGAATAACTAACTGTTAAGTGACAAGGAAGATAGAATGAGAAAGCATAACATCTAATCAGAATTCCAGAAGAGAATAATAGAATGAGGGAGAAATAATATTCAAAAAACTAATAACTGATCATTTCCCAGAACAAATAAAAGATATAAATCTCCAGATCAAAATTCTAATATCCCAGACAGGATACTTATAAAAAGTTTATCACTAAAGCACATTATAAAGAAATTGAAAGAAACCAAAGATAGGGAAAATATTAAAAGGCACCAGAAAAATGATAAATTACCTTAAAAGGAATAGCCATTAGACTGATGGTTGACTTCTCAGTAGTAAAAAGAAAGTGAAAATACAGTTGAATAATTTTTAAGATATGCTCTCCAAGAATAACTCTCAAGGCAGAATTGCAGATCCAACAGATAATATATCGTTTAAGAATAAAGAAAATAAAGATATGTCAGGCCAAATACTTAAATAATTTGATCTTCAGCAGAGATTATGCTAGTATTACTTAAGGGAATTCCAGACACCACAAATGATAGGCAGAAGGAAAATGATTATGTGCGGAAAACATGAGATGTAAAAGGAAAAGTGATAAATTTATAAACATTTGAGTAAAAACAAAGGCCAACTATTTGAACATTCTATAAAAAGGACATCTGTACTCAAATGTTTATAGCAGCACAATTCACAACTGCAAAGATGTGGAAACAACCCAAGTGCCCATCAATACATGAGTGGATTAATAAAATGTGGTATATGTATACCATGGAGTTCTACTGAGCCATAAAAAACAATGGTGATCTAGCACCTCTTGTATTATCCTGGTTAGAGTTGGAACCCATTCTACTAAGTGAAGTATCCCAAGAATGGAAACAAGCACCACATGTACTCACCATCAAATTGGTATTAACTGATCAACACTTAGCTGCACATATAGTAATAACATTCATCGGGTGTCTGGCAGATGTGGGGGGGATGCGTATATACACACCTAATGAGTGTGGGGTGCACATCGTCTGGAGGATGAACATGCCTGAAGCTCTGACTGGGGTGGAGCAAAGGCAATACATGTAACCTAAACATTTGTACCCCCATAATATGCTGAAATAAAAAAAATATATATCAATATTATTCTCCTAACAGCACTCTATTAAAAATAAAAAGGTTTGTTTGATTTTGGAACCCCTATCTTTTAGATATTTTGATAATAATCTCTGTGTAACTAAACTGGAAGGCCACAAAGATCAATACATGACTTAAGGTTTTCTGTTCTGTTTTGTTTTTTCCTTCATATCTTCTCATTTCTTTGACCTTTAGAAGATCTGCAGTGGTGTATCTGGTTTTCAGAAAATGATTGAATACTCACAAGGCACTCTGCTGCCATTGTTTTTGGCCAGATCAATCTGAGATATTTTACATTTTGGTTGATGAAACAAAGCCTTCAGAATACTTTTTTTAAAATTAGTGCCAGGCTTTCAGCTAGTAGGAAGAAAATTCAGGGAGAGCTAGGATAAATATTTTCTTTGTCAAATATAAAAATATTTCAAAAGAGAATGAACAGAGGTTTCTGTTTTGATGAAATATGAAGAAAATAAAAATCAAAAGAAGGGAAAGGAATGGAAACAAAATGAAAGAAATAACAGAATACTAAGCGATAAATGCTGAAATAGGTGATTTTGGAACTGGAATAATAATAGCGATTGCCTATAAATTTAAGAGATGTCTCTTTAAAAAAATAGATATAACTATAAACAATCTAGTAAAAATAAGAAAAATGAAAATTATAATAGTTTAAATTAAAAGGAGATATATTAGTCATTTACTCTTCTTATAAGGCTACCAATTCTACCAATTTAGAAACTCACCCTTGTGATCTCATTTAACCTTAATTCCCTCCTAAAATTTTTATAAAAAATTATAAAATAGAGGTTTTTTTTTCTTTTAAGCCACTAAATTGACACTGTTTGGCTGACCAGATGTGAATCAAGGGCTATAAGATTGGCTTCAGTATAGGAGGATGAGATCAACAGAGAGAAAAAGAGGGTTAAGGGAGAGGAGAAAGAGAAGAAAGGAGAGGGGAGGGTAGGGGAGGGGAGGGAAAGAGAGGAGAGGGGAGAGGAGAAAACCGGGGAGGAAAGAAGGACTTAAATGACCTTACTTATATCCCTAAATCCATCTGCGCATGAAGCCTGTTCCTTCTCTGGTCTCCTCATTTATTATAATCAAAAAATGCCCTTTTTTGCTTAAGCATTGCTGAGTTGGATTTCTATCATAACAAAGAGGGCTGACTAAAAAACTCCTCCAGGTAGAGGGCCTGGTCTGGCTATTTACAGAATTCTACACAGCAGGATAACCACTTGGCCATTAACCAACCTTCTTAAAATATCGATGTAGATTAAAGTGAATACTGGGAAGAAGATGTTTACTTCAGTTCCAACAGGTTAGTTTTGTTTTCCTAGGGAATGAATTTTATTACAAAACTAGTTTGCCAAGGTTTATAAGGGGTGGAAGTATGAACATAAATGGAATTAAAAGGAAGTTTACTTTTATTTCTCTCAAAATCAATGGTTACCAATAATGGATATAAGTTGCATAATTAATCAATTATTACTATTTGCATTTTAGTTCTTTTTCTAAACATGTTATCATTTCTAGATACATTTTCAGAAATGAGATTTACAATTCAGAATACCTAAGAAGCTATCGAGGGAAAATTGTCTAAATTATTTTTACCTAATAAGACATCCAGTATTCCTTGCATACATACATTTTCTTCAGCTTTATCCTAGATTTTAAAAAATAAAATTGTCTTTGAACCCTACCCTCTTGTTAACCACTTCCATTTGCCGTATTTTTGCAAACTCTGTTGTGGTGACTTACATAAATGTATCTCATTAATTCGTCTACAAATTTAAGAAAATAATAACCCATTGGACATGGTATTGTAGAAACAATCTCATACTGCATTATAATGAAAAAAGTCAATAATCAGGCTCTAAACAAGATTGACTATAAAAAAGATAGACGGAAGAGAGAAATATCCTTGTTTCTCAGTCATTTTGAAGTCAACTGGATGTCGAATCATTGGCCAACAAAGAATATGGCAAGTGCACAGACAGCTTGATCAAATAGATCTATCTAAAGAAAGATTTCATCCTTTCATTCAACAGCAAAGCCACCAAAATTTAAATGAGAGTTTATTCAAGAATAGAAATTTATTCCTAAAAATTAATCCATTTGTAATTCATTTGCAAAGACTGAGTAACAAGATAGCAACTTCATATATTTAAGAACGATTTGTCAAGCTTTCAAATGTACATGGCCCATCTTAAAAATGATAATAAAGAAAATTTTGAAATGTTGAAATCTATTTAAAGTTTCACAATGTTACACTATTGCACCTAGAATAAAGTAACCAAACATGAAAAAAAAAATTCTAAAAATAGGAGCTGATATAAACATACAAGACTATGTATCTTAAATCTGACAGCTATTAAGTTAAAAGGGATGGCATAAAGGTATGTATAAAAAATTGCAGTCTCTCTTCCTACAGGCCCTTCATTTTACCCGTGGAATATCAATTAAATTTCACTTTAGTAAGAGAGAAAAGATGTGCACATGCACACACACATACGCATTAATCCTAATGTTTAGCAGTTGCAGATGGGACTCTATTTAACGTGATGGAATACTCTGATTTGAACTATTTTTCAAAAGATGAGCTAATGTCTCCCTCTGGAATCAATGTCCATATGACCAGAGTTGGAATGTAAATAGCTCTTTGGGCCCTTGGCCAGGATAACTTGCAGTGGCCAAGTTGATAACATACATTATTTGACTGCCTTTCCTGTTTCACCTTGCCACTCCCATACCAGAATATTTTAGTATCACTTCCCAGATGAACTAGTTGAGCACAAATCTTTATTTCGGTGCCCGATTGTGAAGAATTCAAACTAAGATTTGTAGTAAGAACATTTCTTTAATTCTTCTGAATTTCTTTTAACATTTTATAATTCTTTAGGTGTTCACCAATTGCATTTTTTCTAATTTTCATCATGCTCAATCTTTTAATTGCAAAATACATGTTTTTTAAAAGTTAAGAATATTGAATAAGTTAATAATCACACATCCATTTTTATTCCTGCTTCATCTGACATACTTCATTTCTCCAAGTTGTAGTGTATACCCTTCCACAACTTATTCTGTGTTCTTAAAAATATACATAATCTTATAAAAAGTAGTTTTTCTTTTTTTAATGCTTACTTCCTTTCCACTCAT
The DNA here is from genome assembly GCA_963574885.1 of Lepilemur ruficaudatus. Lineage (NCBI taxonomy): Eukaryota > Metazoa > Chordata > Mammalia > Primates > Lepilemuridae > Lepilemur > Lepilemur ruficaudatus. Next base: position 5,538 of record CAUYRT010052690.1, read on the forward strand.
TAATGGGTAAAAATCAGTCTCATTCTGGATTTTAATTCACATTTTCTTGACAATTACTGGGGTTGCGGCAATTCTTCGGTGAATTGTCAGTATCCTTTATCCATTTATCTACTGAATTTTTAAAATCTTTTGTACTATTTTGCAGAGATTCTTCTATATTATTTGTACCAATATGCTAGAGGAAGTTGTCTTACGTAATATTTAAATTGAAAATAAATTTGTGATCAAAATACTATTGTGTTGAAATAAAAGTGGAAGTAGTGAGTCTATAAAGAATATATATACATATACATGTGTACATATATGTATTCACACATACCCAAATGGATGAGAAATTAATATATGATAAAGTGATATGACAAACTCAAGAGGAAAGATTTTTTTAGAAAATAAGTGGCACTGGCATAATGAATAATCACTAAGAAAATTAATTTAGACTCTTGCCTCATATCACATAAATTAATAATCAATTAAAAAAGAAAAAAGAAAAGAAAAAAATTCTCTGACTGAAATTTCTGATCTGAAAAGATACATATTCTCTCACAAGGAAGCTGTGCTATAATATAATGAATGTGAACACTCTTATCAGCAGAACAGTATAACGTAATCTGTAAATGCAAAAAAGAAATATTATTATGTTTTATCCAATGAGTTGCTCCACTTTAAAGAGTGCTTGGCAACTAGATCTTGTTATTCATTGATGAGGTATAGGCCACTGAGGACTAAATGCTTCTCTCAAGAGGAGAAATTACAACAAAATGGAGAAAAACTTGCTATACCTCTATGATCATAATGCAGATCATCTGCATAAAAGGAACATGAATGAGAAATTTCTCCAGCAGATTGTTAAGATAAAAAGCGAAGCAGAGGAAGTTTGCTTTCTTCTCATTAAATCAAAAAGAAATTATTCATCTACATGAATGCAAATGAAAGCTTTCCAAATGGTGTGGTCATAACATGGTTGTTAAATGCATGAGTGCCAGCCAGATTCCTTCATTTTTCTAAATTATAATAATTACAATTGACCATTACTGATAATTACAGTGATCAGAGAGTCAAATTTCAATTTTTCATTCTCTTTCCTGTAATAGATGTGTACCTTCCTTCCAGTTAAACCACTAGTTTTCTTTTTCCTTACCAAAATCCTTTCAGCCCTTTTGCTATATCCCCAAATAAAACAGCTCTCTCTTCGTCTTACCCTTGTGACTTTTATTTACCTCATAATGATGGTTGCTCTTTTGGATTTCCCTCAGAAGCTAATCTGATGTCTGACTATATAAGCATTATATGAAGGTAGAATTAAAAGATTAAATATGTAAATTATTGATTTAAAAGGGTTTTGTATATTCTGAGTGCCTGAATCATTTTACACCCTTTTATTAGCCTAGTAACCAGGAGTCAGCAATCAAAAGTTCTAGCAAATTTGTTGAGGAAAGCATACAACTTAAAAAACAAATGATTACTTAACACTTTCAGTTTTGCACTAACACCATGTTTCTTAGCCCACATAAATCTATTTGTTTCCTAGCTGGGTGGCATAAATGATGGTTTCTGTTGTGGGACTTTAGAAGGACTCCCTACAAATCGTATCTTTAATGCTTCTTCCCTTTTGCATTAATGCATTCTGTTCTCCAAGTGTCTTCCTTAAAAAAGAAAATGCCTCTGAGTAAGTCAAGCTGCCCTTAATCATCTGTGGCATAAGTTTATCAACTTGCTTCTTTTTAAAAGTGCTAATTCAGAGCAAGCGTTTAGGGAATTCCGGAATACCCATTTTGGCAATCAGAATAAGAATTTCAATGCATGGAAACTTTGGCCCTGCAGTAATAAGCACAAAAAAGGCATAAATAAATGGGTACATATTGCAGTGTGATTTAATTCGGCACAAAAATAAAAACACTGTAAACAGCTTATGTGTCCATCAATAGATGACTGACTTACCATTTATAGTACAAATATGCAGTGGAAAAATATTTAGATATTATAGAATGATTACATGCACACATACACAAACTTAATGACATAAGGTGTCTAAGACATGATTCCATGTGTATATAATTTAACGTGTGTATGTGTGTGTGTGTATGAGCATAGAGAAAGGACTGAAAGAATCTTAACTAAATTAGCAGCTGTTTTATCTAAGTGTTAGGATCTCAGGTAAGTTTAACCTTTCATAACTTTTCCATCCCTGATCCTAAGTCACATATCTGTTACCATTTATCATCACATGTGTGATGATGTTTTTCTTATTGTAGCGTTAAGAGGCAAGTGAAGAAATACAGATTTTTAAACATATTTTTCATGTATCCTGAATGCTTCTCTCATTGTCTTCCCTTTAAAGTATTTGCATTTGTCATCCCTGCTATCAGGAAAAGACACTGAAGACTCAGGTAGAAGTTCTGGCTCTGCCTCGTTAGCTCTGTGACTTTGGATTCAACATTTAGCCTCTACTGATTTGAGTTCTCTTTGCATTAACATGAAAATATTGGTTCACGTTCTAGGGATATTATCTCAAAAACACAACAGCACATAAAAATCCATAACATATTATAGTCCATGCTCTTATTCAGTAGGCAAGATTTAGTCTCCTTGCCTCAGAGCAATTACATTCCTCAACTAAAGTAGTCAAAGCATCCAGACTTGATCTTGAACTAGGATCAACTTGAAATTTGACGTTAACATGCAGCAAATCCCCTTTGCTAAATAAAATCACTCAACATTTTTCTACTTGTCAATTAAGTAATTATGAAATATTGTTACCCTTTCCTTCCCATATTACTATTTATTTTTATAACACTCTTAATCCAGCACTCTAATACCCTTACCCAATAAAGAAAAATCTCATAATTATGTTTTTATAATACAATAAGTGTGCATGGCCACAACAAAACTCTTGGTCACTCCGGTACCAAATCCTGACCTAATACTAGATATTAATGAGTATTATATTAAAAATAAAGTGAGAATAAAAAGCTTGATACACAGTAAGTTGTCTAGGCTTTTTTTAGGATCCAGTTCCTTCCAGAAACAAAATTTTACAAATGACTGAACTTATGTCCCCATAGGGTATATTGAACTGCTAAAATAAAAGAGTAACTATGTATCTATACACATGAATAGCTGGTATGTTTTTCGAATAATACACTGATTTTAAATGCTATAGGAACTAACAGGTTTCTTGATCTCCTGCAGTACCCTATAAAAATTAACAGCAAATTCATAAACTACTTGATATCTTGATGCCTAAATTGAATGCTGTTGTAAAGACTGATACTCTTAATAAAAGATAAACAGTCATGTGTTACTTAATGACACAGATATGTTCTCAGAAATGCATTTTTAGGCAATTTTTATCATTGTGCAAACATCATAGTGTGTACTTACACAAACCTAGATGGTATAGCTTACTACACACCTGGGCTTTATAGTATAGCCTATTGCTCCTATGCTACAAACATGTACAGCATGTTACTGTACTGAAGACTGCAGGTAATTGTAATGCAGTGGTATTTCTATATCTAAACATACCTAAACATAGAAAACGTATAGTAAAAATACATGTAAAAGATACAAAATGGTATACCTATACAGAGTCCTTACCATGAATGGAACTTGCAGGACTAGAGTTGCTCTAAGCGAGTCAGTGAGTGAGTGGTGAGTGAACGTGAAGGCCAAGGATGTTACTGTATACTACTGTAGACTTTATAAACATTGGACACTTAGGCTACATTAAAGTTATTAAAAATATTTTTCTTCAGTGATAAATTAATCTTAGCTTACTGTAACTTACTTTATAAACTTAATTTTTTTAGATTTTTGACTCTTTTGTAATAACATTTAGCTTAATGTATAAACACAGTCATAGAAAAATATTTTCTTTATATCTTTATGCTATACGCTATTTTCTATTTTTAAAATTTTTATTTGTTTTTTTTTAACTTTTTAAACTTTTTTCTTAAAGACTAAGACAGGAACACACACATTAGCCTAGTCCTACACAGGGTCAGCGTCATTAATATCACTGTCTCCTACCTCCACGTCTTGTTCTACTATAAGGTTTTCAGAGGCAATAACATGGACAGAGCTGTCATTCACTATGATAACAATGCCTTCTTCTGGAATAATTCCTAAAAATACCTGCCTAAGGCTGTTTTACAGTTAACTTGTTTTTATAAGTAAAAAAAGTACACTCTGAAATAATAGAAAGTATAATAAATACCTAAACCAGTAACATATTCATTATCATTATCATATATTATGTACTGTACATGATTGTATGTGCTATACTTTTACACAACTGGCAGTGCAGGTTTGTTTACACCAGCATCACACCAAACATGTGAGTAATGCATTGTATTATGATGTTACAATGGCTTCAACTGCCACTAGGCAATAGGAATATTTCAGCTGCATTGTAATATTGAGACCACTGTCATGTTTGTGGTTCGTTGATCAAAATATTATAAAATGCTGTTATGCAGTGCATGACTGTACTGTATAATCAGCAGAGAGTCATTCATGACTGTGGAAGCTTGCAGGTCCAAAATCTGCAGGGTAGGCCAGCATGCTGGAGACTCAGGAAGAGTTGATGTTACAGCTCAAGTTCCAAGGAAGTCTGCTGGCAGAATTTCCTCTTTCTCAGATGTCAGTCTTTTCTTATAGACTTTAACTGATTGAATGAGTCTGTACATTATGGATGTAATCTTCTTTAGTCAAAATCTACTGATTTAAATATTAATCTCATCTAAAAAATACTTTCACAAGAAGATCCATATATGCTTGATCAAATTTCTCAGTACCATGACCTGGCCAAGTTGACACATAAAAACTTTTAGATGATGATCAATCTAAAAACACCACTTCAACATAAATCTGTGTCTTAGTCCATTTTTGTTGCTATAACAGAATACCACAGACTGGGTAACTTACAAAAAACAGAAATTTATTTTCTCACAGTTCTAGAGTTTCAGCATTCAGTGTCCAGTGAGGGCTGGACAAGCTGTCAGCATTCAGCTGACAAGATCAAGGTGTCAGCATTCAGTGTCCAGTGAGGGCTTTCTTTCTGTGTCCTAACATGGCAGAAGACAGAAGGGCAAGAGGGCTGAATGCTGCATGAAATCTCTTTTACAAGGGCCTTAATCCCAAGGGAAGAGCCCTCATGACCTAATCACTTCATAAAGGCCCCACCTCTTAAAACTATCTCATTGGCAACATTTGAATTTTGGAGCCATAGAAGTTCATATTCAATGACGTCATATAAAAACAAAAAAAATAATAAATTCATGGAAAAATTCAAGAATTCTATCATAGATACACAAAATCTGCTCCCTCCCCAAATTCTGGGGTGAGAAATGGGGAAAATAAAATTATAAAAACTGAAGAGAAGACCCAGAAAAAACAGAGTAAACACCTGATAGTACCAGATAAAAGAGATTAATTTGTCATGACTCTTAATAAAACAACCCACCACATTAGAGACAAATTGGGCAAAATATTAAACACTAATGAGAAAACTTTACTTAGATAGCAGAAAACATGGCCAATTCATGCCTCATCTGAACTCCATAAATCTGGAAATTTATAAAGGTGCAGCATGAATTAGAATTATCTCCTAAAAATCCTTTGAGAATCTCCAAATGGATATCGCATCTATCAACTTTTTATAAATATGTATCTATTGTTTATTTAATTTGGTTGAATCATGCCCCTAACAAAAGCCACAACATCCACAAGAACAGAGCCAAAACAAAACATAAAAAAACCTACTAGATTTTTTATACCTTACCTAGAACATTCTAACATATTTACCCAGTGATATAGGCCATATTTCACTGAAACACTTACTCATGATTTTGAATTCTGTAAAGCTTTGCCACTTACTTAGAAACATCATTGTCTTTATTATTTTCAATTCTCTGGGGAAAAAAATGAAAGGAACCTGTAGCAGAACTGAGAAGTTACTCCCTTTAGATAAACAGAGGTTTCAGAAAGCCTTGAGAAGCAGATATTCTGTGGAAATTTACTGCCAACTTATATTTCTTGGAACAAGCTGCTCGTGACATGATATACACAGTTTTCTTCCAAAACCATTGGAACAAGATCCTCCTATATGTCATAAAAATTCTTTGCATACTCTTTTTTTATTCATACTTTTCTATTTTAATATTTTGCCCTTCAGATTTAGCTTATAATGGTCCTCTTCCCAAGTCAAGGCTTTACTGGAGATATTTACCTCTCTATACCAACAGTTTTTCACTGAAGATGATCTCCCCTCTCCCACCCCAGGGGGATGTTTGGCAAAGTCTGTAGACATTTTTGGTTGCCATGACTTGGAGAAGGTGGTGTCACTGGCATCTATTAGGTAATGATCAGATATGTTGCTAAACATCCTACAATGCACAGAATAACCTCCCTGCCACAAACACACACAACAAAGAATGATCTGATCCAAAATGTCAACAAAATGCTGAGATTGAGAAATTCTTCTCTTGATGGTCACCACTGAAGCTTTGGCTGAATGAGAATGAAAATAGGGTGCTGAAAATAAAGGGAGATTCCCATACTCCTAGGACATTATTGATTGTTTTGCATCTATGTTAACAAGTAGTCACCGGAATTGGGTTTAGACCCATTTATCCATCACTAAGATCAGCCTCTTGTGAATAACTTTTACAAGCCAAATGATCAGAGATACCCTTTTGTTTTGGAAAGTCAATCAGGAATGAATTCATTTCAACAAGTATACTTACTCAATGCCAGCCAATCAACAACAGTTACCACACATAGATAAATATGATCAAACCACTTAGACCTCTGAGAATCTACTAATCCCTGAACTCTGTACTTCTCAAAACCCTACATAAAATAAGCGGAATTTCTTCCCTTGGGGAGACTGCCTAACATAGTTCTGTCTTACCTTAGTAAACAATAAATTTACTTGTGTCTTTATATTCAAGATATTGACAAACCAAGAATTGTCAAAGGATTATAAGACTACCACTCAATATCTGAAATAAAAAGGCAAAGATGAAATCATTAATTTTTATAATAAGAGAGAGCTATACTGATCAGGTACAATAGACTGCTGATTGTATACAGCGATTTAAGGAAGGACTTCTTCCAATAGAAGATTGTGACTTTGACATAGACAAACCAAAAAGAGACGAGAAATATAGGCCACTATTTTTGGTCAATAGTAATATGTGCTGACAAACAATATCTCAGATTCCCAAACCAAACAGAGGCTAGAAAGGAGCCTTATGACGATGCAAATGTTGGAATACAGATTAAACAAAGCAGCCTTCTTTCACAAATTGAATAAACAGGGAGAGTTTTCATGAAAGATTTATAGGACACCAGTACAAAGTCTGACCAATGAACTTTTCTTGAATTGGTCACCAGTGTAACAAACTTCCAAATTCAGAACTGGATTGTGTTATCATTGAGACTTATCTGGCTTATTCTTTCATGTATGTATGTATGTATGTATATATATATACACACACATATATATACCATAAGAAAATCAAAGCAAGCAGCAAGAGAACAGGTTAATGACCAAAAAAATTATCAAATGGTATACTTTCAAGCCAAAAAGTCCAATAATCTTATATAAAAATCTAAGTCTAATTATGTACCATATAAAAATATATTTGTATAAATAACTTTATACAAAGACTAAGTTTAATTATATCAAAACCTTGGTATAACAGCCCTATACAAAGCCCTATTTGGTTACAAATCCTAGGTTAACAAAGTAAATTCAGCAAAAGGAGCTCAGTGGAACTAGTCAGAATTCAGACTGTTGTCGAGACTGACTGGCCTGGCCTGGCCCAAAAGATAGAGTTTGGACACAAGGGCTCAGTGAGAACACCTGTTGCTCTGAGCATGCTCCTCAATACTGCTAAGTCAAGGTCTTCAAAACAATCTTGGTAGAACCTTGTAGATTCTAATACAGTTCTGATAAAACTGTGACTGTCAAAATTAAGAAAGAAATGATGCCTTTACATGCTCCTACACCAAGAGAATGAAATATTTTTCTGTATTTTAAAAGTCTTGACCTCAACCTAAAGTTTCTAGGAAATAGATGTTTCCTTTTCTGGTCAATCTGCTATAGTTAATCACAGACCACATCATGAGTTGCTCAGATTTCACAGCACATGTCTTGGGAAGCATTTCAGTGCTTAATTTATGCATTATTCCAAAACATTTATTGAATGGTAATTATGTACTAGACATAATTTTGTGTGTTGGATATTCAGCAATATTTGCTCTTCTATGGGTCATCATTTATATGTGATTAGACTACATACTTAGCTCTATAATTAACCCTTAATAGCTTCAATTTGTTGTCAATGAATTCCCAAAATATAAACATGTAAGCTTTTCTTATCTTATTCCTACAAATAACAGAAAATTCTGCCATCCTGACTTCTTGAAGAAAAATAGATGCTAGAAGAAAAAAGTCATTTGATGCTTTAGGAAATGTTTGCCATTAAAATATGCCATTGTAACAGAGAAAAAAGTACTAAAACCTTGTAAAGGCCATTTTTAGTGCCTACATTTACAAAATAGTCATAGTATAGAAAGTAATTACTAAAATAAAATCATTTCCTTCTATAATGGCACAAGTATCCACCCAGTTATTTGAGCCAAAAATGTAGAAGATTCCTCAATCACTTCCAATCCATCCATTGATCTGTTCTGCCTGACTGCTATACACTTAAACTGTATCCCAAACCCGCCCTCACATTTCCACTGCTATAGCTAATTCCCTACCTAATCTTTGCCCTGATTATTGTCACGACCTACTACATCCTCTCATCTATTCTACTCTTGCCTTTCTATAATCCACTTCTCCAAGAGCAGCCAGAAATATCATTTTAAAATATATACTATATCATACAACTTTCCAGCTGATTGGCCAGCATGTATAGAACAAAATCTAAACTACTATCATAGCCTATGTGGCTGTTCCTAATATGCTGGCATTATTTCCTACCTCTTCCTCCTCATTCAGTGTAATCCTGCCTGATTGGCTTTCTTTCTATTCCTGGAATACATCAAGCACTCACCTGTTTCAAGGCTTCTGCACTTATTATTCCATCCACTGGAATAATAAATTGACTCTTCCAATTTTTATATGAAAGGCTCCTGTAGTCTATCAAAACTTACAACAAATGTCACCTATGCAGACAGCCCTTTCCTATCAAACATAGTCTCTTCATATTGCTCAGCTTTATAGGCCAAGCATAAATTCTTCATAGCACACTTATCAAATATGACATTATCTTCTTGAATAGTTTATTTCCTTTGCTCCTTTATTGTCTTTCTCACCCATTTAGAATATAAGCCCTAAAAATCCTTGTCTGTCTTGTTCACTTATGCAACCTCAGCCCCTACAACAGTGTCTGACAGATAGTAGGTGAAATATGCATTGAGTGAATACAGTTATGATAAATTGACTCATGAAATCATGCATGTGGATGGAGAACAGGTTCAGCAGAGTCAGGAAAATACCTACATGCATGAACTACAGAGCCCCATAGAAGCAATGGCTGAATTCCCATTTCTGGCCTTTATTAAAGCTCTTTCTTGGCACCCTCAAAAATGATATTTAGGTTTGGCTCATCTGGGAGTATTTGATATCTTCTCCTTTAAAGGACATACCAATTTCAAGATTATTATTGTCCAAAAGAGAGTGGCACATGCCCCATAAGTGCATCTTCTTCAGGATCTTTAACAAAATCTTGAACTCAAAATAATTGTTAAGAGCAGTTCATTATATCAGAAAGTATTTGAAAATCAGAATTTTCTCTAAGTTCTGGAATGTTAGTAGTATAGAACACCAGACTCTTAAAAACTCCTAGAATTTGGTGCAAGTAGTTGTTCTCCCCTGATAAACTGTTATCCTTCCTTGTTGCATCACTGAAAGGCAGGGTTCATCATGTTATTTTTGTAATTATATCACTTACCCACAATGTTGACCTAATATGATTTTGTTTTCATTATATCACCACATCTTCACGAAATGGACTTTGAACTTTCATTTGTATAGAGGTATGTGATATATGCAGATTAGCATAGTAGTCAACACAGAATAAACTTAGAACTAGAAAGTCACGGGTTCAAATTCTCACTCTACCATTCACTAGCTGTATGACCTTGGGAAAATTTCATACCCTCATAACCTCTCTGAGCCTATTTTATCATCAGTAATGCTTAAAACATCTCAGAACATTGTTGTAAGTAATTTTATAAAGAACATGTTCTATATACTGCCTGACACATCATGGAAACAACATAAGTGTAATTTATCTCTTATGGTTTCTATTGCCTTTCCTTAACAGCAAGTCACCTTGAATGTTTTGGGAATGTTGAAAAGGCATACACAATAAATTTTGAAAATAAATACACCATCTTAAATAGAAAATGTAAATACAAAAATATAATGTAGAAAAATAATATACAAATACTAGAACCTTTGAAATGCCAAGTATCGCAAATAAAATTATAGATATTAACTTCATAAAGACGGCAGGTTGAACATATACATTTTCAAATGTTTAAGAGGGGTTTAGAACTGACACAGTTGGAAGGCTGGTCCTGGAAGAGAGGTCAGGCACAATACCCACTAGAGAAGCCAGCTTTCTCCAAGGAGAATTCAGCACAGAGGGCCAAATTCTTAACTTTTTTTTTTAGAATAGTTTCAAATTCAAAACTTACACAATAGTCACAAACATCCTTGTACCCTTTACTATTATTTTAAATATTTTCCCACATTTACTTTTTTCTCTTTCTTTTCCCTCATGTACATTTTTTAAAACTATTTGAGAGTAAGTAGTGACATCTTCCCCACTGATTTCTAAATGCTTTTGTGTAAACTTCCTAACAAAGACATTCTTTTACATAATCGTAATATAATTATCAAACTCAGGAAATTAACTTTGATATGCTATAGTATCTAATCTATAGGTCTTTTACAGAGCCTATCAATTGTTCCAATAATGCTCTTTATAAGCAAGGGAACAAGTCAATTATTTTTGAAGATTGTCTCTCAATTTTGGCTTGTCTGCTGGTTCTTTGTGATTAAATGATGACCTAAGCTGTATAATCTAAATATTAATAATATGGTAAAGGACAGACATGTATACTCTAGACTAGAAAGTAATAATATTAATAAATGTTTTATTTTACTTGAAGAAAAGAACTATGGAAGAAGACATCAGTGCTCATCATGGAAGAAGAAGAAGGCAGGCAGACTATTTAAATTTGTCTTATCCTGGTCGATTGGCTTAGGAGATATTGACCTTGGAGTTTGGCCTGGAATTATGCCAGAAATGAGAAGGAAATGAATTAAATTGGGTGTCTAAAAAGGTAGAAGAGGAAAATAGTAATTCACTCACATTTTATTTCATATCTTTGTCAACTAAAGCAAAATATTTATTGTGAATGAAGGAGCTCAGGAAATTCACCCCAAAATATGATTCGTTAGTATAAAGAGTATTTTGAATTGCAGACCCCTCAAGATCAACAAAGCATTGGAGGGGGCTTTCCCTCTATCTGCATAAACTGGACTGTTTGATTAAAAGATCAAATGGGGCATCTGACTTTCCTGCCTCTCCTTTTATCTCAATATATTATAGAATGCAACTAGGCCTGACCCAAATCAATCAAAACATGTAATAATACCTGGCTCTCAGGTTAATTTACAAGTCAATCTGCTTCCCCCATCCATTCATAATCCCTAGCAACCTACCCCTAAACAGAATTACCTATACTCCTCATTCCCCCCCCAAAAAGGCATGTATAAAAATATCTGGATCCCATTGGGATACTGGATAATCACTCTGTGATTCTCCCCCTGTACACAGTAAATAAACCTTTCCCTTATTAATCTGCCTTAATTGTGAGTTGATCTTTCAGCGAACTTTTGGGGGAAAGGGCAAGTTTCCTCTCACCCCTACACTAAATTCTAGTCCAGTGTATGTGTGTATTTTACCATAGTAGAATACACAGCCTAAACCCACTCATCACCCCAAAGTGTCCTGTGAGAGGAAAACTGCTTGTGTTAGCCCAGTTGAGACTTTAGATATGCAGCTATTTCTCTCACCTCCACTTGCTGGGCTTCCTATGGCTTCTGAAGTGTCACCATGTAGAAACCTGTTTCTCAGGAAGCCCTTTATTAGGGAACAATTAAGATTAGCTGTTTTCTATTCACAGCAGATTGGTGCCTGCTGGAGTTAAGTGGTTAGAGACTTGGTGACTTTAGTGTGGCCCACTTTTTGCAAGGAGAGTTGAAAACAGGGCTGTTATAAAGATCCCCTTGTACACTAAAAGCTTAGAGAATAGAGAAAATTCTTAGAAGCTGCAACAGCTTTAAAAACAAAACAGTTGCATTTTTTAAAAAAAAATATGAAGAAACTGGAAGACAACAGGATCCCAGCTGAGGCAATCGTTGCATTTTATGGACACTCGGTCTACAGCGTTTAAATTTAACAATTAAAAAGACACTGGGGAAGAAAGTAATGTTCCATTTTGGTACTCTAAACCTGTTGTTTATGTTTCACTGAGTTAAGTTCTCAAAATTTTCAGCTGTTCCTGCTTAAAACCAGAGGTGCAAATATTTGAGGTCTGGAAAAAGCTTATGAATCAAGACAAACACTCAAATTACTTTAAAGAAACAGAAGACTTCTTCAAAATTTCAGGGAACTAAGATGGGAAAAAATACAGTATCACCAAAATGGAAACTCAACGATGCCATTTTTTAAAAGAATAATTTAAAATGCAACTTGCAAAAGAAAATCAGGATAATGTCTACCTCTGTTTCTTTGGAGTAAACTCTCTTATCCATTAAATCTTGGAAACATCTCATATTATAAATATTTTCTTACATATGGATTATTGGGCCCAGACACATAATGTTTTAAAATTATAATAAATTTATGAAGGAACCAAAATGAAAATCTAGGCATCAAATCTCTTCAGCTAGATAACACTTTCCCTTTGGGTATATCCAGTATGTCATTAATACCAGACAATATATAAATATGTTAATCTGGCATGAGCCCTATTTATTGTTAAACCATAAAAGAAAAAAACAAGTACATAAAACTCCACTACCTATTTATATTCAGTCCTGGTATGCTTCCACATTCTCTACCATGTATACCTATCGAAAGAAATGAAAGCAAATATTGAAAGAATAATAAAATAAAATCTTTATAGCAGAAATAACATTAGTTCAATGTGTTAACATTGTCATTTATGTTCTAATACTGAATAAATACAGAGAGGTATTAGCTTAAACATGTTGATAACTATGACCAATGAGGAGTTCATGAGCCATTCACAAAAGTCATTTGTGTAAATAATATTTAAGTCAATCTCACTTGTCATGCACTCTGATTGGCCGTGGATAAAACAGCGAACCTGATGGTCAATGTCCTCACTTATCACTTATCTCAAATATTATAATAAAAACTATAAGAAAAATAGACCACAATAATATAAGAAGAACTGGCAAGTGGGAAGGAACAAACAGTGTTGGAGTGGTAAAGGAAAGCACTTTTGAGGAAGTAAACTAAAAGGTGACTGGTAAGAAGCTGCAGCCATAAAATGATTTGACAGCAGAGCATTCCTAGTGGAGAGAAAGGTAGACGCAAAGGTTTGGCTGATTGGAGGAAAGAAACAAGAGTACTGTGGTTTAGTTCAGTGAACATATACTCCAAAATTCACTGATGCATGCCTTCTGTCAATCCAATCAAAACAATCAAAATACATTGACCAGTTGTGTGCAGATACAACTCACTAGGAGGTTTACTCCCCTTGAAATACAACATGGATCTAAGATGGCAAACTTGGTCTAGAAAGGCTTTCTTGATAACCATGGTCTTTTTTGATAAAACTCTGCTTTGTTCCTCTTTAGAGGGCTTATGGGCTGTCTTTGAATCTTGACTCTTAAAATAGTGCCTTTGTAAAAAGTCTGCAGAGATGAATATCAACACTTGGCATGCCATCTGCATAGAGCTAATTATATACACTTGTTATTTGTCACTATAAGATATTTCAGAATGAAATGTGTGAACCATCTGCCAACAACTTTATTCACATTTCTTGGATCATCAACAAGAAACCTTATACTTCTTTTCCCCCAGGGGAACACAAATTGTAGTGTGCACAAGGTAGGTAGATGAAAAATTCTAAAAATGGCTTTGGCATGTACCAGAAAATAGGAGGTATTTTCAGAAGAATGTCCTAGAATCATTTGTATCCATTACTCTGCCATGTGTCCTTGATACAGTGTTATACAAACCAAAGCTAACTCCCCAAGTGTCAGACAGACACCAGTGCTTTTGGCATTGTTTACATGATTGTTGGGCAAGGAAGAACAAAGTATCCATGAGCTTAAAATAAGTTGCAGTTTGCCATTTGATTATGTTTAAATATGTGGTTGCATGATCCCCAAATTCTCCAAATCACATTTTATGCACAAAGGCAAAAGCAGCTTTTGTGTTCTGAAAAGCAGGTGCACAATTATTGCAAAGAAAAAGAGAGTCATTTGCAGTGATTTTGGGGGGAGATGATTGAGCAATTACAGACATACATGCTAATTTTGTTTCACCCTCTGACCATCTTCTATTTGCAAAACGGATAGATTTTTTCTGTCTTTGATAGGAGAAAGTAGCTGCAGAAACAAAGATAAGGAAGCTGGACAATTTATGCTGCTGTCAATGGACAGCAACCTGGCACCACTTGTTCAAGCATTTCTCACTCAGTACTTGTCATGGCTGGACATTTAATAAAATTTCCAGGCAATTTAATTTATGTCTTACTGAGACTAAATTGTCTGAACACCCCCACAGAAATCCAGAAATTCAATATAATTGGCAACATGTATAATTTTTAATTCTATTTTCTAATAGTCCATTTGGAAAGAAATTCAGAGGAGAGGGTGGAAGATTAAAACAGCCTATACTTTGATTTCCAAATTCAGCTCCCTTTCTTGTTACCTGTGGCTGGCTCCCTCAAAGGCAAAAAAGTCACATATTTGTTGTAAGATCATATAAGATTAGAACTTGGATGATTCTAGAAGCCATGCAAATGAAAGAAATACTGCTCTTCACTACTTGAGCTAGTTTTTTTACCTCTTGAATACTGTGTTCACTACTTGAGCTACTTACAATATTTGAACTCTGAAAAGTTTCCATGATTGAAACTATAATTAATACTATACAAAGTCAAGTTCCTATTTCCAAAATTAAAATGTTATAAAGTTGGCCTAAGGATATACATCTAAAATTTTTATACATACACATGCATTTATGTGTATGAGTATGTGTATACACACACACATATTGGTCTTTATATTTTTATCTCTATATTTTAAGGAGCATAGGAAGATCTCTAATGGTAGAAATCTATTTTGCATAACTCAAAATCGTTGAAATGTCAATTACTTTTGAAAATTACCCCATTAAAACCACTTGGGAGGTTTTCAAGTGTAGATAATTTTACTCTAATAAATAATTTGACAGGGCTACTGGTGAATCATTAGAATAGAAATACTTTGTGTAAATGAGGTACAACCAAGTACTGGAAATAGTCTATCATAATATACTTGATAATAAGACAGAAAAACATATCTGGATGCTAATTAATTCTAGAACAGGATAAATGTCCTGATCTAAAGGATATAGACACATGAATCCGTGTCACTTGGTGAAAAGGCTCAAAGCACCTACCCTTGTACTTCATCCTTGGCTATTCTGTTCATCAAGTCCATGAATGCTGTGAAAAAGAAAAAAAATGATATGATTATTATTTGTTTATGAAAAGAATCTGAGACATAGTCAACACACGGGTGAGTCAGAATTAAAAATAAGAGGATGAAATAACAGGCCAATCTTATCAAAATAAAATGAATACAGGTGAATATAGTCCGGATTTTATCAAAACTGTGTAAGCACAGTAACAAAATAGGCAAGATGGACTGGAATCTTTGCTCCACCACTTACTGCATAAACTAGAGTGAGTTGCTTAACCTCTTTGTGGTTCAATTTATTCACCTGTAAAATAGATATAATAAAAGAATACTGATCTTTTATGAATATTGTAGCATTAAATGACTTTAAAGGATTGTCAGTCACAGTCAGTAGTTAAATTACTGTTGTGTTTATTTTTAAAAAGGGACCTGTTTTGGCTAAAAGCTCAATGTGAATCAACAGTGCTACAGGATTGCCAAAATATATTGACCATGGACTGCATTAAAAGAAGTAAAATAACAAGACTGATAAGTCTAAGGGAATGTTGACACATGTCCACCCAGCCCTTGCCCATGCTCTTCCTTCCTGGTACAACTGCCTTCTGTTGTTTGTCTCTTTCTCTGTTTCTCTATGTGAGTCTCTTTTATGTATCTTTCTCTTCCTATATCTCCCTTTCCCCTCCCTCAGTTCTTTTATGTCATTTTAGAGGAAACTTCAACATTCTTGAGTGCATCTAAAGGACAGCAAAGACTAGCTGGGCAAGACTGGAAGTGGGAAGCTGGAATGGCTGCTCTCCTCTAGAAACAGAGACTGCCGGGCCCAAGGAGGAAGAGACTGGTGGGGAGACACACAAGCTGTTTTCAAGATCACAAAAGTCAGATGGTTTAAGCCAAACCTGCGCAGCTTAACAGGGAACAAGAAGACTGAATGTAGAAGTTACAGGGAAGAAGATATTTGGATTAAAAATGGAAATAATTTTTTACTTAAAACTGTCTGGAATTAAGAATAGTATCCTCATGAAGTATTGAACTCCCTCTCATCCAAAAGCTGGGGAAGTGAGAGGCTGGAAACCTATGATTATATGTAATCATGATGGTTGGACTTGGATACCCTTGAAAAGGCCTGTCAAGTTAACAATGTTTATAGAATAGACACCACTGACTTTTTATATGCCGTGACTTGAAGAAAGACAGAGGCTCTCCAATAAAATAAACAAGTAACTACAAACATCATTTGACTCCAAAATGGAACAAGATTTGGCTTGTTCCATTGGATTAAGACATTGAAGGCTCTGATCAAAGGTAAAAATATTATCTGGGAAGGGTGATTTTTAATTATTATTATTTTACTATGAATTTATTTCCCAACTGGGCAATAGAACATACATATATGAGCTAAATGGAATTCATTTTTATGTATAAAATAGCGAACTGTTGAGAATCTATGAACAATAAAATCGATTGGGTTATAGGCTTTCTTTTGCTTTGACATCTTCCTGCTCAGGAAGGCACTGCATATTTATGCAATAATTGAATGGCAAACCTCTGCAAAATACCGATGCCACAGTGGCATCACCAATTACTTAATCACACAGATATGAGAAACAATGCATATAATTAAACTAAAACATTGCTATTTTAAGTGTACCCAATGTTACTGCTTTGCTAAGTATGTTAAAAAGAAAAAAACTCAATTTATGCTTCACTATTATCTGCAACCTAAATGCAATTGCCAATACTATTTAAGGGCAAAATACAAATACAACAAGAAAGAGAACATATACACTCAGCATACAAAATGTAACTACTTCTGAAACATTACCAAAAAAACCCGAAAACTACTACTTCTCTTGATATATTTGCATATACATACAATCACCTTGAAATTTTACTACCTAGTTGCTAATGAGGATATAAAGATTACTCATTTTATATGCCACTTCAGAAAACAGGATATTTTTAACAGGGTAACATTCATCACGGAAGCTCTAGATGGAAGATGCTCTAGAACAGTGGCATAACTCTCAGGTACTCCAATATTGTCACTCTGTTCCCCTCGAGTACCAAGCTGCTAGGGAAAGAGTTTTTCAGGAGGAATTTTGAGAAAACAAGTTTGAAGCTGTGTTGGTGGCTCAGGGAACAGACTAAGCACGAGCAACAAGTTCACACAGTATTGCAGATAAAAAGTCAGAGACAGATTTTGAAGATGCACTGAACAGGTAAAATGAGGGGGGTGGGGAGGAGACACAGAGAGAGAGGAGGGGGAAGGGAAGGTGAAGAGATAGAATCCAAAGATGATTTAAATAGAGAAGAAAAAACAAGTCAAACACGTCACCCAGTAACGCTGTTACATTTTGCTGTGCCCAGTGTAAAGGTCATAAGGAATATCTTGAGTAGTTCCCAGAAGTTAGATATTTTTATTCTGTTCCTACAGTCCCTCGTTTCATTTTGTTCTGAACAAACAACTGAACTTTTCTAAGTTAATTAATGAAGAAACCTTTAAGGCCTTAGAACTTTATATTATTGCCACAAGCCTGATTCTGCCTCCTCCACACATGGTAATACTGGAATAGATCTT
Source organism: Lepilemur ruficaudatus (assembly GCA_963574885.1). NCBI lineage: Eukaryota > Metazoa > Chordata > Mammalia > Primates > Lepilemuridae > Lepilemur > Lepilemur ruficaudatus. Next base: position 23,876 of record CAUYRT010052690.1, read on the forward strand.
TTATTTCTTTGATCCCAAAGGTCACTCTGCAAATTCAAACATCAAAGGAAAGGAGAAACTGGTGGATTCTTTTTCTTACTTTAACAATTATTTCACAAGTTCTATTTTGCCTTTTCTTCCTCTCACAATAAGATTAAACAGTACAGACTTAGTAAATCTGCTGCCAAGCCAGGACATCAGTTCTTGCCAATTGGTAAGCTTTTGTATTATAAAAGCAAGTGGTCAAAATACTGGAAGAGACTGGGATATGGTTCTTCTCAGCATGAAAACCATGTGATTTGGGGCAAGTTATTTTTTCTCTCTGGGTTTCTATTTTGTTCACCAAAAAATAAGAATCCTTAATTTAGTGCTTGCTAATGTCTCCTTTACTTTTAAAATTATATTATTCCTTAATTAACCATAAAGCATGGTAATGATTTCCAAAACATTGTCATCCTATTCAATTCTTAGTACTGACTTAGTTTATAATATACATATCTGATGTATTTAATACGTATTTTAAATACCGTACATATTGTAATCTTAACATATTTCTGATAATTTTTTAATTCTACTTTGCTGTTATAAGAATATTATGGCTTAACTGCTCTACTAAAGTAGAAGATATTACAATCTACTTAAAGGCACACACACACAGAGACATACACATGCCAAACTTACTATTTCCTGCATCCAAAATAATATCTTTGATGACAAAGGAGGGAAGGAGATGATGTCATCTCAGCTAGACAATAATGAAATACATAATTAGGTACGTTATAATTATAGTATCCAGAAAAATGCATCTCAAAAATATGCAAAAGTTTTTAGCCATTAGAAAATACAGTGTAAAAATCATCTTTTTTTTAAAAAGGAAGACTGAGTTTTGGATTCTCCATGAAGGTGT
>CAUYRT010052692.1:0-59807 GCA_963574885.1 Lepilemur ruficaudatus
ACATAACCTACAAGAAAAATGTTACCTCATAACTGAGGTATACACCCAAAATAAAATGATTGGATTTTTTTAAAAAGAGTCTAGTGAATTTACCGAGGTGTACAGTTAATCACATGAATCGGTTTTTGAGGAATTCCTTTCTCCTATTGAGACCCCTAATTCCGCTCCCCAACTACTTTTCAATATCTTTAATGCTATTTTTGTCATTTCTAAGATCTGATGGTTTAAGAAGAGTACTTATAGGTAATCTAGTCTATGTTTACACTTATTAATAGACTCAAAAAACATGTTCAAAGAATTGTCATATTTAGGCATTATACTAATCAAATAGATAGAAACTGGTAGGGCAAAATATACACACATAGTATGTAAAAAATGCACACAAACAAAAATAAGTATTCTAACAGTCCTATGCACTTGATATTACAGGAAAAGATCAGAAAGGTCTGGAAATCAACATGGTGGGATGGGGGGGTGGAAGATCAAACAAAGCCTTCTCAGAACCTACATGATAAGTGTACCACTATAAAATTATACTTTCTTATGTTTGATGTTTATTTGCCAATTCACCAGATTGTTAGACTTTTGTAGACAGACTTGTAACTTTTTTCTTATTGTACTAACCTAAGATGCCTAGTTAGTTAATTTTATATGTATGTATTTTATATATGTGTGTATATATATACATATATATCCCTTAATAAATTTGTAGCCTGAATTAAAGACAAATAGCAAGGGATGAATTCTGCTTCTCTAAAAGTTTTATTATACCAGGATAAAAGCTTTATTTCCAATATTTTATATACTTTTAATATAATTAGCTGTATTCCTATCTCATTTAAGAAAAAAAGATGAACAAATGCAATAGCTGCTTGATTTCAACCTTCTCTATTAATGTTTTTATATACTCTTTCAAGATCTTTCCCACAGTCTAAAGGAATTAAGGTAAAAATAAATGACCAATATCATTTGCTTGAGTAGTTTTGATATCATTTAATAGCCCATCTGCATGGATTTCTGTTATAGAATCTATTGACCTAATACAGACATTAGGTTAACCTTCAGATAGACTTGAGAGAAAGAGCCATTAAGCATGCATGGATGGTTAAAACAGGTATACAAGCAAAATTTATAAACCAGCACGAATGAGAAACAACCCGACCTATTAAACAGACCTGTTCCACCATCCCATCCAGCTAGCAAACACTTAAATTGTATTCCGTATTTTAAAATACTTTATTCAATGATTTTGCAGTACATTGCACAGGCAATAGCCCTTTCATACCATCTAAATGTTCCCGGAAAGTGTTAATTGACAGCAATCTATGGAGTTGGGAGTACAGTCTTGAATATTGCACAAGCTAGTTCTTGACCTAGCAATATATAAACTAGAGCAGAGAAAAATAACAAATTATCTTAAAAAACATATTAAGTTTGGGTGGAGAGTTCACAATAGATTTTAAAATATCAAAAATGCGCTGTGAAGTTATCTTACATTCTCCTTAAGCCTATATTTTACAAAAGTCACATGAGAAGTGTTATAGTGGGGGAAAAATGAGATTTTGGGGAAAGATAGTCCTTGGTTTGAATTCCTGTTCATCCATTTATTAGGTGGATAACCTTGGTTAAATAACTTAACATCTTTATATCTTTTGTATTCCTCAAGTTGAGTTGATAATTCCTATCTTGCAGTATTATTATGGGGATTAATAACAGTAAATAAAGGCTAAGAGAGAGACAAAGAGAGATGCAGTGCCAAGATTATGCATGCACTCAATGAAAAATTTATAATTATTGCCATATATATGAACTTAGTGCCTTTGCTAATCTTTGATAGGATTGATTTCTTGATCATGGACCATTAGCATATAACATTTATGGAGTCCCTTGTTCTTACTACAGCTCTCAACTAGCTGTAGTTCCTTGAGAAAGACATTTAACTTCTTTATAACTTTGGTTTCTAAGCTGGAATGTTATAAGAAGAAAAATGAGAGGAAAATAATAGTTTGCTCAAAAGAATTTACCAGGTTGTTGTTTAACTGCTCAATAATAATAATAGAACATACTTTCATGGCACTTATTATATATTAGGCACTGTTCTAAGTACTTTATGTTTAGTTAATGAATTTAATCCTCAGAAAGCCTCTGTGAGGGATGTACTGTTACTGTTCACATTTTAGATATGTGGGCACTGAGCTATGAAGCTAAGTAAACAGCCAGGGACATACAGTTAGTAAGTGATGGAACCAGTGTTCCAATTCAAGTCATTGGCTCCAAAGTTGATGCCTTAACCAATACATTGCAATGTGTTTCAAGTGTACTTTGTTTTAATAAATAATTTTAAAGCACTACTCAGCTAAAAAAATAAATGAAATAGTGTCTTTTGCAGCAACTTGAATGGAAATGGAGACCATTATCCTAAGTGAACTATCTCGGGAATGGAAAAACAAACCAATAACTGGTAGCTAAACTGTGGGCACACATGGGCAATAAGTAGTTGTGTGTTTTTTTTAATGTAGATTCCCAAACTGAGAATTATAATTTCTGTTAATAAGTTTATATTTAAGGTTTTTAAATACATATTACATTTGAGAGTCTTACTAGGACAATTGCAGTATTTTTATCATTCATTAGATTTATTTGCCAAAATATGACATATGTAATGTCAGATTGAATCTCAAAATAAATGCACAATTTCAGATTTATAGATATACATTTAAATGTGATTTCCGATTAACTTGAATTTTGCAAATTCTTCAAGGTATTATTTTATAACCGATTGGGAACTCATTCATAGTATTGGCAAAGATTTCATTTATAGAACAAATACATCTCAGAGATCATGCTACATTTGCAAAATGATTTATTTTTTAATATGATACTTAGACACCTAACTCCAGTGCTTGTCTTATGAATGAAAGTAAATAGCTTATTTACTAATAAACCATAAAACAATGAAATCTTATTTTACAATTTTATCTGTAAAAAATTATGTATCTCAGTGAACAACATTGTAACTGAGATCTTGTATGATAATCAAATAAAATAGTAAGTTAAAATATAAAATATCTGTTTTAAAAACACCAAATCTTTTGAATGATGATATGGTAATAAAATAGGTTTATGAAAAAATTGTAATAATTGCTTTTTTGATCTGCCCAGCATCCTACAGACCTGCAAGTTTGCTCCTTGTCCTCTAAATATCATATAGTTACAGCAAGAGACAAGATACAATTAATCCAGAAAGGACATGTGACCTAACTAGGGCCAATGATCCTTATCTCCTCAGCAGTATTTTTTAGTTTTTGTTGAACTATATCTTCATCAGTACTGAATATTTAATGTTAATTTTTTGCCAATCCAGTGTGTGTAAAATGGTATATCATTGTGCTTTTAATTTTCATCTTCCTGATTGCTAAAGAGGTAAAGCTTCTATTCATATACTTATACATTTTTTTTGTATTTCTTCTGTTACTATTTTTAAAAATATTTTTGGGCAGAAACATTATTGATTACAACTTCTTGAAATATTGTCTCTTGGTCATTTTTATTATAAGTATCTATATGTAGAGACACAGAAATAGTTTATGTAGCTCCCTGGGCTCTGCCTATGTTTTACTACCATATTTTCCACTTCTTTTACATGTTCCTATTATCCAAATGTGAACCTGTTAATAAATTGTTTTCAAAGATAGTCAATACTTACGCACAAAAGTTTAAGTTTACACTTAAGTATTTGTTTTGAAATCAGAGAGGATTATAGTCCTGTGAAATCTACCCCTAAGTCTGGCTGTGTCCACATAATGCCAAACTGGTAATTATCCTGTGTGTGTTAACACAGTGAAAAATAGTCACAACCATAACCGCAAATTTTTTGAACTGAGAAGCCGGCAAATTTGGAAGTTTCATTTACAGAAGTGAAGAAATGTAGTGAAGACTTCATGAATTCATTGGAGGTGTTCATAGGGAACATAATATAATTGAAGAGTTATTACTCGAGTCCTTTATTTAGAAGTCAAAATCCAACAACAGAGAATTAGAATGAGTGGCCTCTAAGTAGGAGAGAATAAGTCAAATAAGATTTGAACTGAGCATTAGCCTTGAATTTGTCAATGTAAGTGCTGTCTATGTACTTGGCAAGACCTGTTTGGTAGAGGAGTATGCTGAAGGTGACATTAGAATGGATTTGGGGGAATATGGGAATAATAAAAGGAGATAGAGAACTAGTGTAGACAAGTTTCTTGAGGTTTCTCTAAAGGAGGGAAAAGAAATGAGTCAGTAGCTGAAGCTGAAGTTTGGTGCAATGAAAAACACTTTAAGATAGGAGCTTTGTCAGCATGTCCCTTTGCTAGAAATGAGTCCGAGGTGATTAGTAACACAGGAGAGGGGAAAATTACAGAGGTGAAACTTGGAAAGTCAGAATATTAGTCTAATGAATATCTCAGACTCTCAGCAGATCTTGGGAACAGATGATTTGGAAAAAAAAGGAAGAAAAAAGAAAATCCATTAGCTTTTTCTTTTTTACAATATTGTGTATATTTCTAAATGATTTCTTCTGATGCTAAACAAAGTATAATATATATAACTTCCCAAATTGAAAAATTAAAACAAGGAAATGAACTAGATTTTTAACCATTTAAAATTATTACATGCATTCTTAATGGGATGATATTGTCCACAAGGGGGTGAAAATTAGTTCTTTAGGGGTGAGAAAAATCCGGATATTACAATGATTTGTGGCTCTCTGAAGGACCATAAATAGATACACAGTATATATGTGGTACTAAAATTTAATGGAAGGTAACAGCATTTAGGAAAAAAAATATCTAAAAAGGCTCTGAGAGGGGATGTTTATGAAAAAAAATCTAAAATGTTTCTTTAGCATTGGCAGTAATGAAAACTATTGATTGAGCAACAATAATATGTTGTATTTCTGTTTTGAATTTACAGATGTATTATACATGGTACAGCATATAAAAATATTAGTTAATACATTGATAAAGACAGTGAATAACTTAAACCTTGGTCTAAACTGTTAACTAAATATAACTTACTTTTGGTCTTAACCAGTTAAAAAAAAATAGAGATGTCTTTGAAACGTAGGGTATTGGCACCTGCTGATGAAATGAAGTCTTCGATCCATAGACTCAGCCCCTCAGGACCAGGGCAGGCAGGACTACTGTTTGAGAGAATCTAGATGTGGTGAGATTTCCAAGAGATATAAGATGGACCTTAGACATATGCTCCTTTAGGCTTCTTCCTTCCCTTAACCCAGACCATATTGCTGTAAGTAAACCCTTTCCTTTGTATATGTCCTGCTCCTGAAGATGACTTGTAAGTTTGCTGAAGTCCAGTTCACTCTGTCATCTGCTTTCTGGAGACTAGGGCCAATGTTTTGAACTACCTCTATCTACATCATCCCAGTGGAATAATGTCTTGCTCTAAACAAATTGATGACCCAGAAACAATATGACATCCACCTGATTTCTCATGTCACTCAGGCCTAAAATGTTCTGTTCCCATGTTTTACTGACATACTAGATTCCCTTAAACACTAAAAAGCATTATATTAAACTATGCCACTGGCCCACCCAGATCTAGATTCCTACTCAAATTTCAGTTGTTCCATAATGCAAAGTTCTCAGTATTCCTCAAATCCAGATCAGAATTGGCTGTGGCAGGACATAAAATGAAATGTTAGGAGTGTAAGCTACACATCTGCTTCTTTCATCATTCTTACACATTTTGAATATTAGTCGGACCATTAAAATAATTACGTTACTTGAATCTGAAAATAACTTGCAAACTCTGTTTTTCATAACTACCTTTTTGCTTACAATTTCACCATTGTAATCATTTTCTTAAAATTTTATCCTTATTTTTATATGCTTTTACATAATCCTTTTACTATACTTTAAAAAGGACTTTTTCCTAAAATCAATCAGTTGTATGTGTTTTAGTGAGATAAGTATACACGTCTGGACATCTCAGATCCATCATTTTGGGCTTGTTGAAAATAGATATCACATAGAAATAATTAAGAAATTGAATGAAAAGTTTTATTAAATATACAATATAGCCCTGAGCATAAGAAGTAACATGAAAATATATACAAGGGTGAGAAAAAGGAAGTACAGCAAAGATAGTCATTCTAAAAAAGTAAAAATACATGGAATAAATGGAAAGAATCAGAAGAATGTATAGATAAGTGAATAACTATGAGATTTATGTTTACCTAAGAATAAAACTGTTTTATTTATATATTATTTATTTTATATTTAATTTCTAATACTATCACAGTGTAGCAATTATTGATTTGAAGTACATATTATAGTAATTCATTTCAACATTAAATAATCTGTCATTCAAGGTAAATTTGTTTCAGTCTCGCTTTATATTTTAGCTTAGAAAAAAATCTTTTATTTCAGAATACAAAGGGGAAAGAAGTCCATGTTTCTGAATTTCAAATTTGCAGTAGTATTAAACCATGTAGAATATAAAAGAAAATGAGAAATTTTTGCTTGAATGTATAATTTTTCCATATCATATTCAGCTGAAATAAAGGCTATATCAGGAGTGGAACATATTCTGCTTGCAATGATGAATAACCTGTGTTAACAGCAGCTGCAAAAGGCAGAGCCATTAGAGAGATGGATGAATGTATCAGTGAGTGGAGGCACACATATCAGCTAATGGGAAGGTCACAAAGCAAACATTAACAATCAAGAACATTAATACATTCTCGCACACCAATGCTTTCTCAATAGTGACTTTTGGCAGGTACAATCTGGCTTCCATATGTCTCTGGCTAAACTGCAGGGACAGTTTTAGTTCAGTACACAAACATATCCACAGATTTGCCTCCAAGACGATAGAAACAACTAAGATAAAGTGTTCAGGGTTTTCCTTTTGCATTTAGTATATATTGGAACAAGTTTCTTCCCTGAGTAGACAAATGAGAAGACTGGTTTATGAAGTATAGGTATACCTTGTTTTATTGTACTTTACTGTGCTATATAGATATTGTATATTTTTACAAATTGAAGGTTTGTGGCAACCCTACATCGAGAAAGACTATCAGCATCATTTTTCCAACAGCATGTGCTCACTTAGTGTCTCTGTCACATTTTGGCAATTCTTGCAATACTTCAAACTTTTTATATTATTGTTATATCTGTTATGGTGATCTGTGATGAGTGATTTTTGACGTTACTATTTTAATTGTTTTAGGATGCCATGAACCGAACCCATATAAGATAATAAACTTAATAAATGTGGTGTGTGTGTTGACTCCTCCACTGATCAGCTTTACCCATTCTCTCTCTCCCTCTTGTCAGGCCTCCCTATTCCCTGAGACACAGCAATATCGAAATGAGTCCAATTAATAACCCTACAATGAGCCATATGGAGTGGTGAGTCTATATAGTCCCCACTACTTGGGAGGCTGAGGTAGGAGGATCATATGAGCCCAGGAGTTCCAGTTCAGCCTGGACAACTTAGCAAGATCCCATCTCTTAGAAAGAAACAAACAAAAAATACCCTTCAATGTCCTCTAAGTGTTCAATGAAAGTAGGAGTCACACATGACTCACTTTACACCAAAAGCTAAAATGAATAAACTTAGTGAGGAAGGCATGTCGAAAGCCAAGATAAGCCAAAACTAGACCTTTTGTACCAAATAGTTAGCCAAATTGTGAATACAAAGAAAAAGTTTTTGAAGAAAGTTAAAAGTTCTACTCTAGTGAACCCAAGAATGATAAGAAAGTGAAGCAGCCTTATTACTGATACAGAGAAAGTTTTATTGGTCTGGATAGAAGACCCAAGCAGCCACAACTTCCTATGAGCACTAATCCAGAGCAAGAACCGAATTCTCTTCAATTCTATGTAGGCTGAGAGACAAGAGTCAGTTGCAGACGAGAAGTTGGAAGCTAGCAAAGGTTGGTTAATGAGATTGAGGGAAAGAGGCCAACTCCAAAACATAAAAGTGCAAGGTGAACCAGCAAGTGCATATAGGAGCTATACCAAGCTATCCAGAAGAGCTAGCTAAGCTCATTGATGAAGGTGGCTATATTAAACAACAGATTTTCAATGTAGGTGAAACAGGCTTCTACTGGAAGAAGATGTCATCTAGAACTTTCATAGCTAAAGAGGATAAATCAATGCCTTGCTTTAAAGCTTCAGAGGACAGTCTAATTCTCTTGTTAGAGGATAAGGAAGCTGATGACTTGGAATTGAAGTCAATGCTCATTTACTATTCTGAAAATCCTAGTGTTCTTAATAACTGTAATAAATCTACTGTTGACAATGCTCATTGACAATGAACCTGGTCATTCAAGAACTCTAAGGGAGAGGTACAAGGAGATTAATATATGTTTTGTATATTAGCCTTTTATTTTATGTATGGTTTGCACATATTTTCTTCCAATCCACAGGTTATCTGTTTATTCTGTTAATTGTTTCATTTGCTGTAGAGAAGCTTTTTAGTTTGATGTAATTATATTTGTCTACTTTTGTTTTTGGTTACCTGTGCTTTTGGAGCCCTACTTAAGAGATCACTGCCCAAACTCATGTCTTAGTGTTTTTTCTCTAGTTTTCTTTTAATACCTTTATGGTTTCAGGTTTTATGTTCATTCATTTGAGTTGATTTTTATTCATTTTTAGTTGATTTTTGTATATGGTCTGAGATAAGGATCTGATTTCATTGTTCTCCATGTGAATATCCAGATTTTCCAACATTTATTGAGGAGACTGTCATTTCCCCATTGTATGTTCTTGGTAACTTTGTCAGAAATAACTTGTCTGTGAATGTATGTTTATATTTAGGGGCTGTTTTGATTATAATATCGTCATAATATATTTTGAAATCAGGGAGTGTGATGCCTTCAGCTTTATTCTTTTTGCTCAAGATTTCTTTGGCTATTTGGGGTCTTTTCTATTACATACAAATTTTATGATTGTTTCTTCTATTTCTGTGAAAAATACCATTGAAATTTTGATGAAGATTGTATTAAATCTGTAGATTATGATGTGTAATATAGACATTTTAACAATATTAAGTCTTCTAATCCATGAACATGTGATGTATTTCCATTTATTTGTGCCTTCTTCAATTTATTTCATCAATGTTTTATTGTGTACATATCTTTTGTCTCCTTGGTTAAATTTAGCCTTAAATATTTTATTATATCTTATTTTATTAGTTTTTGATGCTATTATAAATGGAATTGTCTTGATTTCTTTTTTGAAGTTTGTTGTTAGTGAATAGAAATGCTACTAACTTTTGTGTATTGATATTGTAATCTTCAACTTTACTGAAATTTTTACTGGTTATAGCAGGTTTTTTGGTGAGTCTTTAGGATTTGTATATTTAAGGTCATATCATCAGCTAACAGAGAAAATTTTGCTTCATCTGTTTTTATGTGGATGCCTTTTATTTGCTTTTCTTGCCTAATTGCTTAGCTACAGCTTTGAGTACTATTTTGAATAGCAGTGAAGAGAGTGGGCACCTTTGTCTTGTTCTTGATTTTAGACAAAAATCTTCCAACTTTTCCCCATTGAATATGAAGTTAGCTGTGGGATTGCTATATATGGTCTTCCTTGTATTGACATTAACATATTCTTTATGTATCTATTTTGTTAAGAGTTTTTATCATGAATGGATGTTGAATTTTATCCAGTGCTATTTCTGTGTCTACTGTGATGATCATGTGATTTTTGTCATTCATTTTGTCAATATGGTATATCACATGTATTGATTTATAGATGCTGAACCATCTTTGAATCCCTGAGATAAATCTCACTGGATCTGAGTGAATGATCTTTTTATGTGCTGTTGAGTTTGGGGTGCTAGTATTTTATAGAGAATTTTTACATCTATGTGCATCAAAGGTATTGGTCTGTAGTTTTCTTTCCTTGTAATGTCCTTAACTGACTTTGGTATCAGGTTAATGCTGGTTTTGTAAAAAGAGTTTCAAAGTATTCCCTACTCTTTAATTTGTTTTCAAAGAGTTTGAGATGGATTGGTATTAGTTCTTCTTTAAATGTTCAGTGAAATTCAGCAGAAGTCATAGGTTCTGCAATTTTCTTTGAGGGGAAACATTTTATTACTGATTCTATCTCTTTACTCTTTATTGATCTGTTCATATTTTCTATATTTTTCTGATTCAGTCTCAATAGGTTGTGTGGTTCTAGGATTCATTCATTTCTTCTAGGTTTTCCAGTTTGTTGGTGTATAGTTATTTATAGTACTCTTATGAGCCTTTGTATTTTTGTGTATTTTGTATCAGTTGCAAAGTTGACTCTTTCATTTCTGACTTTGTTTGAGTCATATCTTTTTTTTCTCTTTTTACTCTAGCTAAAATTCTATTGATTTTGTGTTTACTTTGTCCTTCTTTTCCTAGTTCCTTGAGATGTAATGTTAGGGGTTTTTTAAATTTCTTCTATTTTTAATATAAGAATTTATTACTGTAAATTTTCCTCTTGAGACTACTTTTGCAACATTTCATAAATTTTGGTAGGCTGTGTTTCCATTTTTGTCTCAAGATTTTTTTATGTTTCCATTAATTTCTTATTTGAACCGAGTGTGTTATTTAATTTTGATATAATTGTGAGTTTTCCAAGATTACTTCTGATGTTGATATCTAGTTTCATGCCATTATAGTCAGACAAGATATTTGATATGGTTTAAATCTTTTTAAACTTGCTAAGACTTGTTTTGTAGCCTAGCATATGATCTATCCTAGAGAATACTCTGTATGCCCTGGAGAAAAATGCATATTCTGTTGCTGTTGGACAGAATGCTCTGTAAACATCTGTTAGGTTTATTTGGTCTAAAGCATAGTTCAAGTCCAATTTTTCCTTACTGTTTTTCTGTATAAATGATCTGTCTAATATTGAAAGTAAGGTATTGGAATCTCTTACTATTTTTGTGTTGTAGCCTGTCTCTCCTTTCAGATCTATTACTGTTTACTTCGTATATTTAGGTGCTCCAATGTTGGTTGCATAAATATTTATAATTACTATCACTTCTTGATGAATTGTTCCATCTATCATTATATAATGACCTTCTTTGTCTCTTTTTCCAGATTTTGCTTAAAGTCTATTTTGTGTGGTATATGCTTAGCTACTGCTGTTCTTTTTTAATTTCTATTAGCCTGCAATGCTTTTTTACATTCTTTCACTTTCAATCTATGTGTATATTTAGAGAGGTGAAGTGACCAGCTTGTAAGCAGCATATGTCTGGGTCTTGTTTAATCCATGTGGTGACTATATGCTTCTTGATTTAAGAATTTAATTCATTATCATTCAAATTAATTATTGTTAGGTAAGGACCATTATAGTAATTGTCTTCTTGTTAATTAGTGGTAATTGTCTTCTGGTTAATTTGTGTATTCCTTGTTCCTCTACTTCTTTGTTGCTGCCTTCCATTGTGGTTTGATGATTTTCTATAGTGGTGTGGTTTGAATTACTTACTTTTTGTATTTTGTGTATCTACTAATGGTTTTTGCTTTGCTTTGTGGTTACAACAAGGGTTATATAAAACATCTCGTATTAATCACAAGCTATTTTAAGTTGATTATGACTTACCTTTGAGCATTTTCACAAACTCAACACTTTTACTCTCCTACCACAATTTGTTTTTGATGACACATTTTGCGTTACAGTGTCTATAAGTCAATCTGCCTACAAATGTTTATAGTATGTTCAACATTTCTTAACATATGATTTGTAAAAAAAATTAACAATATGAATTATAGTTCTTATAATCTGATAGAGAGATAATACTTTAGAAAATAATATAAAAAATTAAGAATGGGTGTAGAAGAATTTACTCCATGATGTCAGAGACTTGAAAAAGTTATTTAGTCATGCCCATGATCTGAAACATTTATGAACATGGTGATGTGCTTTGAAACATGAAATATTGATGTCTCTGGGCAAAAAATGAGGGGAGTGGTGTTCCATGCAAAATAAGTAGCATGTATAGCAACATGAAAGAATGAGAATACAGAATATTTGGAAAAGAACAAATAATATGGTTAACAGGAATTTAGGGTGAAATAAAGAGTAGAGAATTATGATTCTGGAAGTGTAGGCAGGAGCCAGATCATAAAGTGCCATATTATTTATGGTAGAACCATGATAAAGAACTGAATTTAGTAGAATTTGTAGCTCAAGATAAAAAGTGTTGAAGAGCAAAAGTTAGCTCAATTTGGTTATCTGTTGGATATTTTTTAGAATAATTTTATGATGGCACCAATATTTTGTATTTGATAATGACATAATTATTTAGTATGGCATGGGGTACAGCAAGATGAGATGGCTAGAAGGTGAAATCGAAGGTAGGAAGAGAGACATTGAGTCAATTTGGTCATGTTGATTTTGAAGTACCTGATATCCAGCTGGAAATGCCCAACAAACTGTTGGAGTTCAGAACAGGCTCTTGCGGAATAAAGTTATTACCTGTGGAATAAGGATATTACAACATTTGATGGTTGTTGGTAGCTTGCTAAACACCTGTAAGATTGACTATGGATATCTGAAGTGTGCATGGGAAGAAGGTGAAGACTGGGAAATGTAAAGAATAAAAACATTTATGACATGAACTGAGAAAAGAGGACTTCATAAAGTGGATGGACAGTACTAAAGTGAGAAACAGGGAGAAAAAAACTCTTCCAAAAGGAAACATGTAAAACACTATCGAGTGTCTCTAAGACAACTTTGAAAGGAAAGAAATTGAAGTTTATTTGACTTGACCTTTAAGAGGCATTGATAGCCTTAAGTAATAACAGAAAATGAATGTGAGAAGCCACATTTAATGTATTTAAGTTTTTAAGTTAGTTGGAGAAAGAAAATATGGACTAATCTTTAAGATACTTGAACATGATGAAAATAAGAGCAATTGGACAATGGTTACTGGCCCACAGAAAATGAAGATATTTTTTTAACTGCTAGATAAACTCAAGAAATAAAAGGATTAAAGAAAGAGGGAATATTTTTTCCTCACACGGCATTAAAATTGATGTTGAATACCTAAGTACTCTCAGTAAGTGATCTCTACCCCAGTACTCCTAACATTAACCAAAGGCACTATTGTGGCCTCCATCTGCATTTCCTCAGAGCTCATCACTGTTTGCCCTACATGACATTCAATCTTACTCTACTCTGTGTGCTCCACAATATCCACATTTCCATATTCCCCACGTTTTGTGGCTGGTATATCTTGGAATTTTCTTCATTAAATATATTCCTTTCTTATGTTCCAACATTTTAGCTGTTCTACTTCTGTGCAATGCTATTATTAGATGATAGCGTAATAAAGGGTGTGATTATGGTCATTAGAGAATCAAAAGTGATATTTCCCAGATTATGCTACCAAGAAGCAGGTGAATCATGACAACTAATTTGATGGACTTGGCAATGTGTTGAGCATAGGTATGCATTATTCATTTATTTTTACACTATATATTTTATATATATATATGCCAGTATAACACAGAAACTTCTTTGATGTCTTCCCAAACCTAGTGAAAACTAAATCTATAAATCCCAAACCCCACACATTCTCATTTGGCCTCAGAATAGTTTATCTTTCCCTATTTAACTATTATGTTACCAGGTCTATGAGTGTCTATCTCCTTGGGAGACACTGGTTGGAAAGGTAGAGGCTTCATTTAAGAATGTTGAATGAAGAGCCTCAAGGGTAATAGAGAAGGAGAAGACAGTTGAATGAACATAGATGAAAAAAGATCAACATGTCATTTAGTAAAACATGTTGACAGAGAAACATTGAAAAAATCCCCACACAAGTGAAATATCAAGAATGTCCTTGCAAAGCGTGCACAAATATAAAATAAGTGACCAATGAGATAAGAAGCCCAGTGTGTTGGTGATAAAAGGTAAGAATGTAAGAGTCATAGATGGAGAATATAGATGAAACCAAGAGCAATTTTAAAAGCTCTGGAGGGCAGCTCAGCAGGAAGAAATTGTTACAGCTTGGACTCTTCCTGGAGGTCAGCATCCTGGTCATGGGGAAAGTCATCCAGCCAAGAAGTAGAGGATATTGGACATTTCTTATGCAGTTAGTCAAATAGAAATTTTCTACATTTCTCTTTAGGAATAAACAATCCTGAGCATAAAACTAAAACATAGAATATGATTTCATTGAGTGTATCATATTTGCTCTATTGTTTAATGTACTTCCATGATGAGATTATTGAAAATGTCTTGTTCTGATTATTATTCTCTCTGCTAACACAGTGCTAATGCTTATACTTAATCATGCCAACATCTTCTGATGAACCTTTTATTTTTTTCTAAAGGTCAGTCACCTCCACGTAGAGCTGCTTGTTAAATTCTTATTTGTTTGTATTATACACGTTAAGTATTGGACAAGGATATTGGCCTGTTGATGGCTTATTTTTTAGTGGAATATATTGACTTTGTTGTTTTTAAACTCAGTATTATTCAGGAGGAAGAAATGGAGAGTTCATTTTACAAAATGAGTGGAACCAAAATAAATTCTGCAGAGACCCTAGTATTGAACCTCTTATTCAGAAAACACTTTCACTGAAAAAAAGTTAATATACTTAAAAAAGAGAGAGTAAAAATTAGCAGATAAATATGAACAGTAGCAAAATTCACAAAGAAAAACAGTTTATTATTATTTTACTTTTTAAAATTTTTTTTGAAATAGGGAATGAATTTCTAACTCTCAATGGAGAAATTTGGATTCTTCTTGAAGATAATTGTAATAACGTTTTTCTCCTTTCTATATGTCCACAGTCCCCACTTCAACCATCACCCTCGCTTATCACCCTAGGTCCACCTATGTCCAGTTGACAAGGGCATGCAATTCATATTGTACAATAACCAATCACAATTAAATACATTTATATTTCTTGCCTGTAACACTAAGGAATTTTTGCTTTTCCTGATTTTTTTTTGCCATAATCACAAGAAAAGCTCTGGCCCATAGTTCTGCTCTCTTTTTGCCTGCCCACCTTGCCTTGGTGCTTCCCTGTTTGGCTCTCGTGTGGCAGGCTGAACTTCCTGTTTTGAAAAACTTGTGAGACTCATAAATTTCTTCCATCATGATAGTCATTTCCATGTCTGCATGTCTTGATGTTTTATCATATCTGATTAGAGCAAATCTCAAGTACACTTAAAACAGTAATAGCTATGAGGAGTAAGTAAAGTTATTTTATTCTTGTATGTAGTAATATATAACATACAATATACATCATTCAATTTGCAAATATATACTTATAAATAATTTTACATAGTATAATGGAAACAAATGGATAGATCTAACCTTATCATTTTTATTTTACGTTATTAAAATTGATGCATGAGAAATCTCCTTTGTGGGTAGAAATAACAGGCAGCTATCCAAAATTTTAACTATCTCCTCAATCCTCTCTTGCCTTAAGCTGATACTCTTAAAATTCTCGAGGAGACACCTAGTTCATCCAGCAAAAATGCCTTAAATTTTCTAAATACCTATTTCATTTACCTTCATCTATATTTTTCTCATTTATGTAAGGTACACCTATAGCCAAGAGTTCCTCAATCTGCCTAAGACTAAATCCTCTACTTTTTTTCCAAATGCTTGATTTGTAGCTCCCATGTACCTTTTAATATCTCTTTGTGTAATTATTTTTAGGTAAGAAAAAAGATCACACCCCACATATATGCAAATATATGTCAAATATTATCCAACTTTTACAATTTTATGTGTAATGGATATAAAATAATTCTTTATTTTGGTTATAATTTGAATTTCACTGACTGCTAAGAAATCTGAGCATTTATATTTATGTTTCACCTTTTATGGAATGCTTGTTCATGATTTTTACCCATTACTTTAGTTTGTATTTTGCCTTTTTCTGTCCTCTTGATTTGTAGTTCTTCATTATGTATTTTGAATACTTGTCCTTTTTCATTTAAAAAATATGACAGATCATTTATCCTGATTTCTAGCTTATTTTCTACATTTGCTGATGAGAAGTTCTTAATTTGCATAAAAACACAAATATGTCATTTTAATGGTTTGAACTTTTTACATTTTATTTTAAAAGTTTTTCATATTCTGAGTTCATAAAATTACTCTGAGTTTATAAAAATATTTACCCTTTTTGCACATTTAAATCTGAAATTAACTTGTATTTGATTTTTTGGTATGGTTTTAAAAAAATAATTCATTATTTTGACTTTTCCATTAAAAGTAATAAATTATCTTAGCACTTTTTAGGGATTAATTCATTCTTATAACACTAATCTCCATCAACACCTTTGACATATAAAAGTTTCCAGATACATGTGGGTCTGTGCCTGAGGTTTCTTGTTATGTTGATTCATATGTCAACTCTTTACTAACATTTCACTATCTTAATAAGTATAGAGTTACCAATTTTTGTTATATTATGAATATGTACACTCTTCCTTATTGAAATTACTCAGGAGTTTCATGGATATTTGTAACCCACTGTTCTTTCACATACATTTTTTCTTTTAGCTTGTCAAGATTTTCAAAATTTCTTCACCAGTTTTCCTAGCCTTGAATTTCTTGGAATGCCACTGTATTTACAAAGGTCATTTATATATTTATATAAAGTTTTATAAATTTCTCTGTAAAGAGCTATTACATATTTATTAGAATTAGTCCTAGATATTTTAAATTTTGTTGCTGAACAAAATTTGAACCTTAATGTCCTAAATGTCCTAAATATTAATATTTGTGACTTGTATGTTAGACTGATATGACAGTCATGATAAATCCTCTTATTAATTCTAATATTTCTAAATGCAATTCTGTGTTTTCTATGGAAATAATTTTATCATCTTTGTATAAAGACATTTATTATAACCTAATTTTTATTCTTATTAGATGAGTAGGATGTCTGATAAAATATAGAAAATGAAAACATCTTTGCCTTATTCCTGATTTTCCAGTTAATGGTTTTAACTTCTAAAAAATTACATTTTATGTAATTTTTGCCATACAATTTTTTTTAAGATTTATCCTTTATGGAGTTAGATAGTTCCTCTTTCAAGTCTAATTGACTAAGAGCTTAAAAAAATCAGGCATGAAGTTTGAACTTATCCTCTGCCTCTATTTAGCTGTTTTTTTTTGTCAAGTAACACGAAATTATATTGACAGATTTTCTAATATTCAAGGAAACTATACTCTTAGACTGAACTAAACTTGTCAAAATATTTATTATCTTATTTATATACATTTCTTCATCTAGCTTATTATATTTTTTTAAGGATTTTTATATTTTTTATGAGTTGGAATAATTTCTAAAATCCTTTCTTTTGACTTTTTTCACTCTTTGCAATGTTTGTGAAAATCATTTGTTTCTAAGTGTGTCATCAATTCGTCCTTTCATGCAGCTGCCTTACAATAATCATGTGTAAATACATGATATGGAAATTCAAGGGTTCAAAACTAGCCAAGACAAATCTAAAAACAATCTTGAAAAGAACAAAGTTGGAGGGCTCACACTTCCTAATTTCAAAACACACTACAAAACTACAAGATCAAAACAATGTTTTAGCAGCACAAGGATAGACATAGAGACAAATAGAATAGAATTGAGCCTATAAATAAACCCATGTATGGCCAATTGATTTTTGGCAGTTTGACAGTACCATTCAATGGGGAAAGAACAGGCTTTTCAAGTAATGGTGATGGAACAACTGGATATCCACATGTGAAACAATGAAGTTGGAACCTACTTCACACCATATATAAAAAAATTAATTCAAAATAAAACAACCTAATGGTGAGATCTAAAACCATAAAGTTTTAGAAGAAAACATAAAAATCATGAGTTTCACAAGAGATTTTTATATATACTATCAAAGCATGAGCAACAAATGAAAAAAGAAAAGATAAATTGATAATAAAAATGATATACATAGATAAATTTCATTAGAATTAAAATTTGATGCATCAAAGGATGTTATGAAGAAAGTGCAAAGACAACCTACAGAACAGCAGAAAGTATTTGTGAATCATAATATTATATATGATATCATATGTAACTGAAAAGAGATATCCAGAATACAAAAAAATTCCCGTAACTCAGCAACAGCAACAATAAAAAACAAACAATGCACTTTTAAGATGGACAAAATACTTGAATAGACGTTTTTTTTTCAAAGAAGATATACAAATAATCAACAGTCACATGAAAAGCTGTTCATCATCCTTCCTGTTCATCATCCAGGAAGCTGTTCATCCCTTCCCATGGATGGGAAACGAAATCAAAATTACAATGATATACATCTTCACACTCACTTGAATGACGATAATTTAAAATGTGGAGAATAGTAATTGTTGGAAAGCATGTGGAGAAATTGGAACTCTTGTACATTGCTGGTGAACATGTAAGTTCATGCAGCCACTGTGGGAAAGGGTTTGGTGGTTCCTCAAAAAGATAAATATAGAATTACCACATCTTCTTTGATGTGGTGGTTCATTCATTTTTCTTTTCTAGATAATTCATTGTGATTCCACTTTACAGTGACCCAGATTTATACTGATGCTGCCATTTGAGCAGATGCTGTTTTTGCTTCTACCCTGCAACCAGCCTGTCACAACGTGAGGTTTAGACAACCAAGTATTAATATAATATTTTCCTCATACAAAGTGCCAGTTTCAGGATTCATCTATTTAAGTTTTGACCTTTGAGATTTTTCTCTAACTTTATAGATATCAGAGCTCTGATATGTATGATGTATTTTATATAACATTTTAGATGTTTTGTACCAAGCTTTTTTTTTTTTTTCAAATTCTCTAGGCTTCCAGATCACCAGAAATGAGTCATATTCTCTTCCCGTTTACTTATACTTAACTGTTCATACCGAAAATGTTCCTTCCAGGATCATAATAATTTATATTGCAAAATCCAATGGACAACATTCTTCCATTCTCTTATTTGACCTTAATGTGATATCTGAAGTTTTCCTACTCTTTCTTCATCATCAAGAGTTCCAGTCTTTTTTAAATTTCATTCCATTTGTCTGAATATTGACTCTTTCCTGTGCTTTTTTATCCAAACCAGTGATTCCCGATTATGTCTATATATCAGAAGCACCCTAAAACATTTGAAAAAGATAGTTGTGAATATATAACATTAGGCCTATTAGACCAGAATATTTCATATTATATCCAGTGCATCTTTGTTTATATTTTTAATCTTTAAGTTGATTTTGATAAGCAGATCTACTATTATATGTCTTTTCAGTTTGATATACTTACTCCTGGATAATATTTAACTGTATATTTACTTCAACTTCAATAAATAAAAGTTTGAAATAATAAACTCTCACCAACTATTATGCCTCCTATATTGCCTCTTTCAGTAAGTAGCAATACCATCCGTTCTGTTATCTGTGCCAATATTTGGGAGTTTCATATACTTCTCATCCTCATTTATTAAATGTACTTTATGACCATCATTGGACAGCATGAAGTAATGAGTCATTTTCTGAATACAGGAATTTAATAATTCATGGAATTTAAGAATTAGTCATAAAACAGATCATGAGTTTAAAGCTACCAAATTAAAATGACATAGTATGTCAGGAACGCCAAGTATAAAACTAGTAGTCTATGTCCAGAGGTAGACAACGTTTACTGAGAATACAATTGGATAACTCTGAGCTATTGAGCAAAAGCCTCACCAATGTGTAAATTATTTTTGTGGTTGTGTTCAGGAGTATGAGCTGACAATTTAACAATATGGTTAAGGAGAGGTCAGTGCTTCCTATTCAAAACCCCATCATATTCTATAATACTTTACGTTTTATTTCTAACTTTGAGGTTAGATTTTCACCACTGTTATGCTATCTATTTACAGATTCAAGGACACCAAATCCTTGAGCAGGTGGTAGTATATCAAAAGATAAGACAGACATTTATTTAACAAGATGAATAATCCCCACAATGGGCCACTTTGTAGATTGGAAGGTTTATACTACAGAATAGGGTTTTGTCGAATCAGATTTAGCAGAAAGTAATAAAATCTGTCTATAGATTCTTACTCTGAAGGTAAAGATAAAGAGAATAGGTAAAGAAGCCTACTGAATTTATGACATCTTTTTTTTATTTTCAGTAATTCAGGTCCTTGCCTATGAGCACCTAACATAGTGGAATGTCTCTCACCTGCAGAGCAGTGGTCAACCTCTTCTAGTCAACCTCATGGGATCTTGGTGCACCCGTGAATAGCACACAGATTCCCCAGTTATTCCAGCTGCTTTGGATTTGACAAGTCTGAGGGATCAAAGGTTCATGAGAGAGTAACTGTAAAGAAAATAGGGGCTGAGTGTGGTGCCTCATGCCTGTAAACCTAGCTACTTGGGAAGCTGAGGTGAGAGGATTCCTTGAAGCCAGGAATTTGAGACCAGTCTGGGCAACAGAGTGAGACTTCATCTGTACAAAACAATTTTTAGATTAACCTATAATGATAGTGCATGCCTGTAGTCATAACTACTAGGGAGGCTGAGGCAGGAAGATGCTTCAGCTTAGGAGTTTGAGGCTGCAGCGAGCTATGATACTTTGCCACTGCACTCCAGCCTGGGCAACAGAGTGAGACCCCGTCTAAAAATAAAAGATAAAAAATCATACTTCCTAAACTGTAGCTTTTGTACTAAATCACATATTTTAGCTCAGTTTCTGAGAGTGACCTTTCTAGTGCAAGCCAGGTTAACAATAAAAAAGCATCTTTTATTTCATTTTCCATTATCCCTTGTATATTTCCATCCACAAACATATAGGGGCAAGTTGGTGATGCTGCCAAGTCAAGATTAGGATATTCCTGTATCTCTGTATACTTGTGTCAAGAATCCTATGAGGTGGCATCCCACTTTCTCGTAAGTTATAATATCTGAGACATATAATCACCTGCACTTAGTGACCAACAAAGACATGAGATTTGAGGTGAGAGAAGTCTAGAATGACCTCAGTGTGTCAGATATGAATGGCAGGGTTAATGGTTGTGCCAGCTAAAGACAAGATTTCAGAAGAGCATATGACCTTGAGACACTGAAGAAAATACTTTATGGTGTAGGTTTCTCTTCTCTATACAAAACTGTAAATGTACATTTACCATTATTAACAATGTATGTTCATTACCAGTTTCAGTGTTGCTATATAATATTTAGTCCTTGCTTTCAGGGACAGAAACAAAGTTATTCTCTTTATTTTACAATTTGTTGTGCAGGATAGTTTCAAGAACATTATATATGACTTCTGTCACAGCTGAGTATCAATTTAGTTCATCATCACAGTCAGAGTATTAGAGTTTACGTATAGTAGACAGGTAGTAGACACAACTGATCCTCTGAGAATGATAACAGGAGGACAGATAGAAATTGGATATACTGAAAGGTGAAGGTTGAAACGACGTTTATTTTGACTTAAAAAAATTGCAACTCAAAACAAATGGTGTTCCAGCTAATTGGAAATTCCTTACTATTATTAGTTCTCTCAATGTCAAAGGGATTACTGTGCTGCCAGCTTAAAAGATTCTAATAAAACTGATAATGCATATAGATCCTGATATAAACTAAAGAAAAAGCTCATTTTAAATTGTGCATTTCTTGCATTTGATTTTGCTCATATATTTTAAAGATTATAAGTGCTAACCCTGTTAGGTTGTTATTAGCATTTCAGTTAATGGTTTTCCATTAATAAAAAGCAAGTAGCCTGGCTTTTTTGCTATTTGTAAAACAAACACTAAAAATAAAACATATCTGATCCAAATATTTCTGAGCTAAATTTAAGTACATGTCAATGAAATGTTGGCAAAAGCTACTTCTAAATTTCTGGCACAAAGTGTACCCAAATTGTCATCTGTAAACCACAGCTTGTGAGCATTTAAGAATCCACAGTCTAATCTGCTGAAAAATTTCTTCTAGTTATGTGCAATGCCTTCCTGTACAATCAAAATATAGTTAATTATTCCTTTCCTACTCTCTGATCTTCTACATCCTTTCACCTTCTGCATAAAATAATAAACTAATTTTAATTTTTTTTCTCTTCCAAAAATTTTATTGGGGGAAAATAGGGGAAAGGAATTCCTCAAACACTGATTTATGTGATTAACTGTACACCTCGGTAAATTCACTGAAAATCATTTAATTGTACACTTAAAATGGAGTGTTGGTTGTATGTAGGTATAGTTGGAGCACTATGTATGTACTCTCTGAACTAATTTTAATTTTAAAAATAATTTTTAAATGTCTGAAATAGTTTTGGTTTTACAGAAAAATTGCAAAGATAATACAGAGAACTACCATATACTTCATATCCCAATTCTATTATGAACATCTAACACTAGTGTGGGAGACATGTCACAACTAATGAAACACTATCTATATATTATTGTTACCTAAAGCCTATACATTATTCAGATTTCCTTAGTTTTACCTAATTTCCTTAGTTTTACCTATTCTGTCCAAGGATCCTATCTAGAATACCACATTACATACAGTCATCTCAGGTTTCTCTTAAATGTGACAGTTAATCACTTTTCTTGTTTTTGATGACCTTGAAAATTTTGCAGAGAACTGGTCAGGTATTTTGTAGAATATTCCTTAAGTAGGAATTATCTGATATTTTTCTCATGAATAGAATGGGTTATGTGTTTGGGGGACGAAGAGTAATAGAGGTAAAGTGTCATTTTCATCACATCATGTCAAGGGGGCCTACTTTCAAAGTAATTTCTTACCACTGATGTTGCTTTGAACAGGTAGCTTAGTTAGTGTTTGTCAAGTTTCTTCAATGTAAAATTACTCTCAGCTCCCCCTACCCCTGTCCACACAATATTCTTTGGAAGGGAGTTGCTATGCACTGCTGTCCTAAGGAGTAAAGTTACTACTCTTCCTTGAGTGTGGAGTATCTACATAAATTATTTGGAATTCTTCTACACGGAAAATTGATATACTCTCCTACATTTATTTATTTGATCAATCATTTATTTACATCACTATGTATAGTAGATATTTATTTTATAATGTGAGCATAATGCAATCCTGCTATATATACTGTGTTCTTCCAATTGTTTAAGTTTAGGCCATCGGGGGCTCTTTTATTTGGCTCCTGAGTCCTTTTGACATACACTCATCATTGATTTTTTTGTTTGTTTTGTTTTGCTTTTTGATAGTTTTTTAAAGCACGTCCTTAATTTTGGTACTACAAGATGTTTCAAGATTCTCTTGCATATTTCTTGGCACAGTCCTAGAATCAACTATTTCTTCAAGGAGCCATGGCTTCATTAATTGGAGGATACTATTAGAAATCAAGATTTAGGTGCTAGTAGGCTCATTGCTACTAGTAAACTTTTTGTAGAAATAAGAGCCATAAATAATTAATTTTTCTACATGCATTTAAATATGTAGGTATATAAAATATGTGATACATTGTTTCTTCATTGCCTTATTCAATTCAAGTTATATACAAATACCCTCTGTCGATGCGAAGACTTTTAAGTGGAATTACAGTCCATTTCTTTGAGTGTGACAAACAAGCTATATTTTACTATGACATTGGAGCAGTAATTGGAAGGAAAACAACAGATGGAGAGAAGGTGTCTTGAGAAATGACACTGAAGTTTGCATTAGTTTTATTAGATTTCTGTTGCTGTATAAAAAATTACTATCAATTTAGTGGCTATAAAATCACTCATTTATTATCTTGTAGTATCGCGTGATCAGAAATCCAGTCATAACTGAACTAGTTCTCTGTTCAGATTCTCACAATACTAACACAAATATATTGGCCAGGCTGTGTTCTCACGTGGGATTTGAGATTTTGTTTCTAAGTGCATATAGTTTCACAAAATTCAGTTCTTTACATTTATAGACTGAGGACCCATTCTATTGCCAGCTGTCATCCAGGTGCCATTCTAAACTTCTAGAGGCCACTCGCATTCATTATCATATGATCTCCACGGATTTCAAAGTTACCAAAGGATAATCTCCCTTATGTTGAATCTCTCTCAGGCTTTACATACCCTTTTTCAGGAGGATCTCAATTGTCTTAGCTTTCATCTAATTAGATTCTGACCACTGAGGCTCATCTTTCTCTCTTATGGTCACCTGTGCCTTATCAAAAACTCCAGTCATGAGAGTGAAACCTATTACATTCACAAGTCCTTGGGACAGAGTGTATAGACTGGGGGCAGTAATCTTGGAAACTGTCTTAGACTTTTGGCTACCACAGATCTGTATTTTGAAAATTTGGTAGAACATTCCTCAGTTGCAGATGGAGAAAGTGGGCATGAGGCAGAAAAGAGACATAAACAATAGCAAGACATGTAGGGTGAAAATACAAGCAATTCAGGATTGATAGGGTAGGGGACTTTGCATCAGGGCTTTGGGAGATGAGACCATAGATATAATTCAGCCTGAATTATGGAGAACCTCCCTTCAGCTAAGCAGTCTGAAATTTTTCCGTAGTTAGTGGAGCCTGTTAATCAAGGGAGTAACAAGATAAAATTTGTTATACTGATAAAACACCAAGGCAATAGCAGAAGTGATAATTCAGTATAATACGAAGTTGGAGTCAGAATCAATAAATAGGTCCAAGCAAAAGTTGGCAAAGCCCTAAAATAGGAAAATGGTGATAGGAAAGAAGAGGCATGTGTAATTAACCTTTAACATTGGGTAAGGGTTTCATAATGCCTTCAGGTGTATAGGCCGTGGAAAGATTACCCAGTGAGAGGAATGATCAAAAACACAGGAGAGGAAACATTGGGATCTGTTAGGAAAATGTAGAGTTACTGATTACAAAATACCAGGTATATGTGAAGGGTTCTGGGAAATAAGACTAGAAAGATAGAATCAATCATTCTTTAAGGTATCTTGAATAGAAGCATGGAAAAAGTAATCCTATATTTGCATTTGAGATTATTGAAGCATCATAACATTAATAGAAGTATTTTTTAACAAGGAGAAATCATAAGAAACTGGAATATCAAAGACTAGAAAGTAAAAAGAAATATCCCTCTAATTGCACAGTGGAAAAGTTCATTTCACTTTGGCATTGAATGGCCAAGATTTAAGTGTTTAATATTCCACTTAGTAAGTAGTCTTGTTCAAATTATTTAAGAATAGTTCATATCATGCAACAGTTCATATCATGGGGTTTTGTGTAGGCTCTCTTTAATTCTGGAAAGGAATAACATGAAATAGGAACTATTTTGTTTTTGGAACTTACTATACCACCCCCGTTCCATTCATACCAGACCTGGGGCCAATCTAAGGCTGGGGACAGACAAAGAAGAGCTAAATAAACAAGGGATGCTAAATGTAAAAAATAACATAGTTGAGAGAAGACACTACCTTCCTTCATCTCTTCTTTTTCTGTCCCCTTGACTCTGCAGCCAGCTACAGAGCATGCCAACAGGTGCAAGAAAGACTGCTCACTATTTTAAATGACAGGTTTCTATTTAACATCCATCATTTCAAACCTGAAACAAACTTTGTTATTTATTAGAATGGAATATACATGCATATATAAAATGCATTTCGATTTTTCTTCTGGAACTACGATTTCCGTAAGTGCACACCCTCTTTAAATTATACACAGAGTACAGGGATGATTATACATCGCATTGTCATTGGGAATTAGCTTTCTGTACACAGAGTAGAAAGAGAAGTGGTCATATGGCAACTATCCATTTTATTTGATCAGTCTAGAAAATTTGATTTTCTTTTTTTGACATTGTTTGGTTATCTAGATGGATCTATTTATTTGATAGTAGTCAAATTTCTATGTCACTTTATATTTAGATTTAGCTTGAGCCAAGGAAATGTCTTTATCCTCCTTATTTCTAAGATATAAGCTTAGGAATCTGGGTAAAGAGAGAAATGCAGTGGAAAGCTACAGCAAGGTAGATAGTGAACACAAAAGTTGTATGAATATTTTAAAGTTGATTTTTAGTACATACCAACAAGGTGAAAAAGGAAAGAAAAATAACTGCCAAACATACACAGTATAGGACAGTTAGTGAAGTCTCACGACCAGCATAAGTACCAGGACTGTATTAAAGGAGAGAATTCTTTTATCAGTGCATAACTCTTTTAGGAGTACACTACCTAATCCACCCACCTAAGAATGAGATACAGCACATAAGCAAATCCTTCTTTTCTGGCTTGTTCTATATTGCCTTTCTTCTTTTTTTAATAAAGTGCTGTATGTAAAGCAGTATCTTGTTTAAAATTTTGATATATTAAGGAAATGGGATACAGGTAAAGGGAACAATATGAAATGAAGCCATAATCTTAATCGAAGATCATGTTTAAAATATTTTTTATATTTTGCAGTTCACAAAGTATGTTCACAAGCTTAATTTTACTTGATCATAATAATGGAAATAAAAAGAATATACACAAAAACAGTTACTACTTTTTGGATGAGAATTCTGTAAGATTTGGGAATGAAATCTTGATGACTCTTCTGCCTTTCAGAATAAGTAGATATACAATTGAGCATTTGTTCCATAATCTCTGATCAAGTTTCCAGAACTTTCCATTAACTTCACAGTGTAATTTGTCCCTAGGTAGCAGCAGTATGTGATAGACCTTTCTTGGAGTTTCACTCACATGTGCCACCTTCACTCCATCTCCTCTCTGGTTGTCCTTATAATTCTCTTACGATAGCACAGGGGAAGTGGCAAAAGACTCAATTCTAAATTTTAAGCCTGGATTTTTCGTGACATTGCTTTTGGCCAATAAACATATTATCTATTTCATAAATCTCACTCTTACAAAATAAGAGGCTTGCCTTTCAGGATTCTTGTCTGTGTCATGATTTAAAAATTCTCTCAGATAGAATAAAATAAAGACAAACTGGCCACTCTTAATCTTCGTTGACTAAATAGATGCCTTGGCCTGAACAGGCTGAGGGTCACATACAAGACAAGACCAAAAACAAAAACAGAGATAAATATTTCTTGGTATTATCCCATTACAATAGTTTTATATATGAGGAAAATAAGGTTCATAGTGATTTAGAGACATGCATGTGATTATCAAGGTAGAAAATGGAAAGAATAGCTGGAGAAGCTCTTGGTCAAATCTCATGGAAGAATCTTTTGGTGTAATAACCTAATTTATCTCTTAGAGAAATTCACTTGATTGGAGAAATATGGAATCTGTGGTCCCATTTTGAAGCATTAAATGTTGATTAGATCAAGACTCAACAATCTTTGTAAATGCTGACTGGTATGTACTCAGTGCTAGGGGAACATTGAGAAAGGTGTAACAGCCTGGATGATTGGGGAATTTGTGAAGGGCAAGTGGCATTTTGAGAGAGGGGCAAGGAAGTTGATAAACCAAATTTCATATACAATGTCATGTATCCATATACCAGAAACTGTAATTAATGTAATTATAGGGTACATTTGCGGTAGAAAGAGGAAAGGAAAATAATTGGTAAAAGTTGTAGAAAATGAGGCTTGCATATAGGTCATGAACAATTTTATATAGCACTCGTTGCAAAGGCAAAAGATTTATGATTCCAAGATACAGACAAAACATGATTAAATCTGTGATTGGAAAAGATAATTATTGATGGTACAGTGTTAAAATAGAACTTCTTGGCAGAAGAGCAGTTTGGAAGTAATAGGAGAATTCCAAGAAGGAGATTATGGTTTATATCTGAGATAATTCAAGGACAAGAGGTATTATAAGGAAAAAAAGCAGGTCAAGATATATTTAGTAGGAAAAACCAATAGGGCGTAATAACTGATGGTAGGAGACATTGTGTGTAAAAATATTTGATACTTGGCACATACAGCTATGCAATAAATGTCCAGTGTCTCCTTTCTTGCAACCCATGTTAGATTGCCTTTAACATGGATATTACTCAGACCTGTCTGCCATGAAAGCTATGTCAATATAACTCCTAAAGCAATCAGAGAATGGTATGAAGATCTCTCTTTATATGTAATGAAAAACAGCAGGAAAAGGCAGTAAATCATGTTTATATACATGTTTGCCTATGTGAGCACATGTTCAGAAACATACAAATTTATACACTGACAAATATGAATGTTAGATTACTCAAATGTGGATGTTATATCTGAAAATTTAGAATGTCAAAAACTTTGGTGCCAAACTGGTGTGCAATTAACATTTGCGAAATAAAAGAATGTTTACAAAAGTCTTGGTGATTTTTGTGGTTCTATATTTTGCAAGTTTAAAGCAGTAGGATTTACCATAGTAAAGTCTAATAATATACACCAAGCAAAATCAATCAAGATTCTCCCTTAGTTCCCACCCCCACTCTGCACTTTGCCCATTTGTTTTTTCATCTAGATACCTAACGGTTTCAATGGATTAAGTTGGTTAAGTTGTATCAATAAATTGAAAACAATTTAAGGAAAAAAAGGAAATAGAAGGTAATAAAGGAAAGGAAAATGACTCCACTCAAAATTAAAAATAAACCCCAAATCTCCCATGTCCCTCATGTGCAGTGTCTACTCCTAGTGTGCTTTCAAATGCCCTCTGCCTCTCTGTAAAGACTGTTGTTATTCCCCTCTCACCTGAATTCTTGTCTCTACTCATAATATTAATGCAATTGGGAAATCCTATTTATCTCACCTCAATAAAAACATATCTCCAAATGGCAGGGAAAGCACTCCTTAGAAAGTTATACACTGCTTTCTAGTCAGGGAATTGTAATTAATTACATTGAGAAACTTGACTACATTATTCCTAATATTAAGCTATTTGCATAGTACCAAATCCTCTGCATGCTAAATATAGGATGCCCATCTACTCTGTTGCCTTAATCACCCCTGTTTTCAGTACAGACTATGTCTACTGAAAAATTACCTTAAGGAATTACATAAAAATGTTTAGGATGAGAGCTTGAGTCCTGAGAAAGTTAAATCAAAATATAAATAGAATTTTAAGTGTCAAAAAACTCACACCCTGTAATATTATGCAATAAATATTCCTCATGATGTTAGTAAAACAAAATAATAAATAATGTGTTAGGATTAAATAAAAGTTTGTATTTCAAAGCCATGGTTCTTATCCTTGACATGTTATCAAAATTAGATTATCAAAATATAGATTATTGGGGTCCCTTTATCCCAGCCATTTCTAGAGATTACATGTAAGTACAGGCAGGAGCCCTGATATTATAATTTATGATTTCCTAGATCACACTTAGTCACAGACAACTTTGAACACTACTATATTTAAAAAGTAGATTTTTATATATATGCATATATTTTTATTTCAGAATATTACAGGGGTACAAATGTTTATGTGATATATATTGCCTTTGCCTGTCCCCTGCCAAGTCAGAGCTGCAAGCCTGCCCATCACACAGACAGTGCACACTGTGCCCATTAGGTGTGTATACCCAATTCCTTCTACCCCCTCCCACCTACCTGAAGAATCTTACTGCTACTGTATGTGCACATAAGTGTTGCTCAGTTAATACCAATTTGACGGTGAGTACATGTGGTGCTTGTTTTCCCATTCTTGTGATACTTCACTTAGTAGAATGGGTTCCAGCTCCACCTAGGATAATACAATAGGTGGTAGATCACCATTTGTTTTGTGTGGCTTTTAGAACTTCATGGTAGGTATATACCACATTTTATTAATCCATTCATGGATTGATGGACCCTTGGGTTGTTTTCACATCTCTGCAATTGTGAATTGTGCTGCTACAAACATTCTAGTACAGATGCCTTTTTTATAGAATGTCATTTTTCCTTTTGGGTAGATGCTCAGTTAATAGGATTGCTGGATCAAATGGTAATTCTACTTTTAGCTCTTTGAGGTATCACTATATTACTTTCCACAGAGGTTGTACTAGTTTGCAGTCCCACCAGCAGTGTATGAGAATTCCTTATCTCTCTGCATCCACACAACATTTGTTGTTTTGGGACTTTTTGATAAAAGCCATTTTCCCTGGAGTTAAGTGATATCTCATTGTGGTTTTGATTTGCATTTCCCTGATGATTAGAGATGTTGAGCATTTTTTCATATGTTTATTGGCCATTAGTCTATCTTCTTTGAAAAGTGTCTGTTCATGTCCTTTGCCCACTTTTTAATGGGGTTGTTTCATTTTTTCTTGTTGATTTTCTTGAGTTCTATATAGATTCTTGTTATCAGCTGCCCTTTATGTGAATATTTTCTCCCATTCTCTAGGTTTTCTGTTCACTCTAGTGATAGTTTCTTTGGCTGTACAGAAGCTTTTTAATTTGATAAGATCCCATTTATTTATTTTTGTTGTTGCTGTGATTGTCTTTGGGGTCTTCTTCATTAAGTCGCTCCTGAACTGAGGCTGATGTCTATAAGAGTTTTCCCAACATTTTCTTCTAGAATTCTTGTACTTTCATGCCTAGTTTTAAGTCTGTTTTCCATTGTGAGTTGATTTTTGTAAGAGGTGAGAGGTATGGATACTTTTTTAGTCTTCTACATGTGGCTATCCAATTTTCTCAGCTATTCATTTATTGAATAAGGATTCTTTTTCCCAGTGTATGTTTTTGTCTGCTTTTTCAAAGATCAGATGGCTATGTGAGGATGGTTTTACATCTCGATCCTCATTTCTGTTCCACTGGTCTATGTTCTTGTGCTAGTGAAATGCTGTTTTGGTTACTATAGCTTTGTAGTATAGCTTGAAATCTGGTAAATTGATGCCTTTCAATTTGTTCTTTTTGCTTAATGTTGCTTTTGCCATACACAGTGTTCTCTGGTTCCATATGAAGTGTAGAATTATTTTTTCTAAATCTGCAAAAAAATGATGTTAGTATTTTAATAGAGATTGCATTGAATTTGTAGATCACTTTGGGTGGTCTAAACATTTTAAAAATTTTGATTCTATTGATCCATGAGCATGGTATGTTTTTCCATCTGTTTACATCCTTTGCTATTTCCTTCCTCAGTATTTCATAGTTCTCCCTGTAGAGGTCCTTTACCTCCTTAGTTAAATATATACCTAGGTATTTTATTTTATTTATTGCTATTGTGAAAGGTATTGAGTCTTTGATTTGCTTCTCAGTTTGACTGTTGTTGGTGTATATGAATGCTGCTGATTTGTGTACATTGACTTTGTAACCTGAGACATTGTTGAATTTATTTATCAATTCCAGAAGTTTCTTGGCAGAATAATTGTGGTTTTCTAGATATATGATCATATTATCAGCAAAGAGCAATAATTTGACCTCTTCTGCCTATTTGGATACCCTCGATTTCCTTTTTTTGTCTGATTGCTCTGGCTAGGACTTCCAGCACTATGTTGAATAGAAGTGGAGATAGTGGGCAACCTTGTCTGGTTCCACTTCTAAGCAGAAATGCTTTCAGTTTTTCCCCATTCAGTATGATGTGCTACTTGCTTTTATTTTCACTCTTTACAAGTCTTTCCAAAGCATTGAACTAAGTGGTTTTTTGTTTGTTTGTTTGTTTTGTAGAAAATACCACCTCTTTTTTGGTTTGTTTTTCTACTAACTAAAATTTAACATTTCTATCATTTATGAATATAGGGAAAAAACCATAGTGCTACTAGCAGTATCTGTGACTTTGTTCACAATGGAAATCACAGATACATTCATATCATATTATGGTTATTGTAGACATCTTGAAATATCATTAATAGTCATCACTAGTTCAAAATTATGGTTGCTATTAGACCTACTGTCAGATGTTATCATTTAATGGATAACAAATTGTCTATTTTACCATAAGCTACAAATATTTTAGTAGTTTAAAGATATTCTGATAATATAATTTATTCCACTTGCACTTTATAAATTTTATTTTTTACATTAAAAAATATTAGTCTGTGAAGGGGTCCATAGGTTTCAAAAGACTGCCAATAGAGTCCATGGCATGAAAAGTTACGAACGCTGTTCTATAGGTACTACAGAGAGTTTTGATGTTGTTACTGGGGATGTCAGGGACTGATTTCTCTAGTGACTATGAAGAATCCTTTTAATCTGATCCTTACATTTATTTATTCACATTAGATACTGACCTAAGTCCATGGGATACAAAAAAGAATCACACAAAAATCCCTACCTTTGTGGAGCTTACATACTAGCAGGGGGTGGGGGGAGGCAGATGGTAAACAATCAATGTAATAAATACATAGATTATGTAGCATGTTCAATGGTTAAAAAGAAAAAGCTGTTTGGAACACCAGGAAGGGTTTTCTTGCCATTTTAAATACAGTGCTCAGAGCAGGCATCATCCACAGACCTGCAGAGGTAAGCGAGCTGGCCAAGGAGTTCACAGACAGAATTTCCCAGGCAAAGGAAACAACTAACATAAAAGCTCAAAGGAGGGAACATGTTTGCTATGTTCAAGAAATAGCAAGAAAGGCAGCGTGGCTGGAGCAGAGGAGCACGGTATGTCAGTGTGGGAGTCTGGGAAGTTCTCTTTTAATTGCTTGGCCTCTCTCAGTGAAAATGGAAGAAAGATCATGAGCTGAGAGTAAACATGAGGGAGCAGTGTTAGAGATTTAAAGAAAAAGTCAGTGGGAAAGCATTACCTAGAAGAGCAGATTGGGAATGAGCTAGAGTTACAGTTCTCAAAGGGTGCTCCCCAGACTAGCAGCATTGGTATCACCTGGAAACTTGTTAGTAACGTAGATTCTCGGGCCTTCCTTCAGGCTTACTTAATCAGGAGCACTGAGGCAGGCGCAGCAGTCTGTGTTTTAGCAAGCCCTCCAGGGGATTCTGATGCACACCAAAGTTTGAGAGTCATTGGAATGAGAAGTTTCCTATGACTGCTGGGTTACCCCACCTACCTTGAATGTCAAGAACATTCAGTATATTGAGACCAGTCAGTCCATTGTAGGTCTTTCTCCAGCCACAATCAGATACGTTTTATGGGATATCCAGAAAGTTGGATTCACAGACTATGACCATTGTCTTATAAAAGATAAAATGATGCTTCTGAAAAAATTACAGTAATAGAGATTGTTGTGAGTTGAGTTGTGCTCTCCCTCCAAATTCATATGTTCAAAAATGCAACCCCCAGTACCTCAGAATGTGACTATATTTGGATTTAGAGCTTTTGAAGAGGTAATTAAGGTTAAAGTTCATTAGATTGGGCCCTAATCCAACATGACTGGCATCCTTACAAGAAGAGGAGATTAGGACAAACACATGCAGAGGGAAGACCATATGAAGATAAAGGGAAAAGACAAGACAAGGAGAGAGGCCTCAGAAGACACCACCATGATCTTGGACTTCTAGCCTCTAGAACTGCGAGGAAATAAATTTCTGTTGTTTAAATCCCTAGTCTGTGTACTTTGTTAAGACAGCACAAGCAAACTAATACAAAGATGCCAGGAGAAAGGTTTTATTTTCTGAACACTTAAAAAGGTCCGACTTCACTTAGTAGGTCAGTACCTTGGACAACAGATTCCCCTGTCTAAGTATCTATCTCTTTCTATGAAGGGGAGCAATGATAGCATCTACCTCAGGGGCTACTGTGGAGATTAAATGAGATAATGCATGGAAAGCTTTAGCTCAGTACTAACCCATGATAGGTCCTCAAAACTGTCAGCATGAAAAAAAATAGCAATCATGTCAAAAGAGTGTGTGTGGTTGGCCAGGACAGTTTTCCCTTGTGAATCCACAGTTAGATCCCAAATTGCACAGTCCCTGGGGGAATTAGGCTCTGCAGCTGGCGATTTGAGGCATGTGTTCCCAAGCCTTGTGGAAGTGCCCTTTTATTCTTCTCGGGAATTGATTTCTGAAGCAGCCCTAAAGGCCACAAAGCGGGGTTACGACTCCTGGATTGATTTTCTACGTTGACATAGCAGGCCAAGCCCTGTCTGGTTTATAAACTGATGCTATATTATTTCCAGGTCTCTTATGAAACCGAGCCAGGAAAATCATTCTTACAGCATTATTCGGTTTTCTCTTGCATAGTTTGTTTTGGGGGGCTGTGGAGGTGGGGAAGAGGAGTAGGGAGGAGACTGAGCAATTCCTTTTCTCCTCCCAGTTTTGTATTTAGCTGTTTCAAAGTATCATCACGCTGAGAAAATACTGGCTAATTGGCAATATGATAGTTTCTTGTATAAGACCCAATCTAGGCTAGGGATGTTATTTACTGTGATTATCACTCCAAGTGTGGTGCTTTGTTGTGTTTTTCTTCCACAAGCAGTTATTTGTTGGTAATGGATTTCTGTAAACCAAATTATATCCTCCCTTTAAGGATCATTTTGACTGTGTATCTACAACACCCTTTTCAGGAAGGGCTAATTATTATTGACAGGGATGATAGAGAGACAGATTCTCTCCGTTCTGGGCAACTGAATAACCTCTTGTCCCTGTTTACTTCGTGCAGATCTGTCATTGAACTAGCATCCTTGATTTGTGTTTAAACTACAATAAAAATACGCATGGGAAGTCTCTGTTTATGGAAAGGCCAGTACTCCCAAGATCTCAAAGCCTTTTCAAAGTTCTTTGAGTGTGCTGTTTATGGATTCCACAGACTTTATTCATAGGGTCATTCAGTATAAAATAACCATATGCAAGTGTCTTTGTGGTCCCAGTAAGTCAGAGAACCAAACTGGTGATTTATAGTTGAATAAGTTCCACATACTCAAGAGCTTGGTCCATTTACTAGAGTTTTAGTGTTTTTCTTTTGGTTGAATGTGACCCTAATTTAGTAAGGATCTCAACCTAATATCATTATATTTATTCAA
The DNA here is from genome assembly GCA_963574885.1 of Lepilemur ruficaudatus. Lineage (NCBI taxonomy): Eukaryota > Metazoa > Chordata > Mammalia > Primates > Lepilemuridae > Lepilemur > Lepilemur ruficaudatus. The sequence continues at coordinate 34,699 of CAUYRT010052692.1, forward strand.
ATTTTTTTGAAAAGTTCCTTTTCCACTGTCTAGATGCTTCTGTTTTTTAAAAGACTAGCTAATTTGTTCCCTTCTTCACAAGACTCTTTTTTTTTAAAAAAAATCTCCTCAAACACAGAGATCTCTCTCTCTGGAAAGAAATGAACTCATATGGCCCTTATTGAATAGATCTATAATGTGATACTCTATCGGAAAGTAGCATATGTGTTCTCTCTCTGGGTTTGCTGGCATGAAGCTGTCAAAAAGTGTAAACATTTTATAAATATGCTCTCTGTTGCCTTCAGCAGCAAGTTAGCCTCATTCATTCAATCTCAAAATTTGGAATACACTATGAAACCTTCTCCTTATCTGGGGTGCAATAGACCGGATATTTTGCTCTTACTGTAACCATTTCTCAATTATTCCCACTACTATAGATGTCTTTCCTCTGTCCTTCTACTACCAGGCACAATGCCCCTTCCAGTTCTGTGTGTGTGTGTGTTTCTTACCAACACCCAGATCATGTCCATTGGTACCATCTAGAGTGCCACTAACTGGCTATGCATTCAGATTTTACTATTTTGTGTGATGGCTCCCCAACAGGGTTCTAAGCATTTTCATGTGTCCAACACATCTTTGTATCCTCTCCCCTCGGAACGTATAGAACGTAGCTCAGTGTTGCTCAATGAGTAGTATCTGTTATCCAGGTGGATGACACATAGTTCCTGTCTTCTGGGAGGGGTGGGCAGGATGACACAAGCATTCTTCTGCACGCAACACATGAATTCTCGTTGCCTTCCCACACTTAGGTTTTTAAAGTGATGTTGACAAATGTCAGAGCTGGTAGCTGATCAGCTCATGGTGAATGTGATCTTTTCTACTAAAAACACAAACATTTATGGAGAGAAAATGTATCAGCACGCAGCCCAGAATCGTCTCCCTTCTGTGCTCAGATCCATTTTAGGACAGAGTTATTTTATTTATTATTATTTTATTTAACCCATTCTGGAAAGGAAGATGAAATTTGAAGCTGCTTTTGCAGTGTCCAAAACATCCATTGATCCAGAACCCACATCACTTTTACAACTCATACCTATGAGGAAATCATTTTCTCCTGACAATTTTCAAAATTTATGTTAGCCATAATTCAGTGGGTAGGATCTATGTCTTGGAAGAGCTAGGGATAACTATATTTGGTAAAAACAAATATGTAGAAATAGCATTTTGGGGAAATACATTTTAAAATAATAGTTTCACTGGATAGATCAACAGGTCATGCATAGTAAACCAAGAACTATTTTGCAGTAGCACTCACACATCCAAATTAATTTTTGGCCATCAACTGGTTTGCAGAAGAGATAATATTTTCAAGTGATTATGAAGTAAGACTTTTAACTGTTGGATGATCTCATGCAAAACTCAGTTTAGCTCTCTGATTTCCAAGGAAAGTGGAAATCTCAATGGACTTGAAATTTATAGTTATTTCTTTTTCAGTTCATGGGAAATTTGGTCATATCAGGTTAAACTAAGATACACAGGAGTAAATTCTGTGCACAGTCCTGGAGCCTGTTTAATACTACATACAAACAGTTCTTATTGACAGAGGATGGCTTGGAAATGTAAGAAAACCTCTCCTTAAAAGAACACAGCACCTACCTTAAAATTATATCCTCCTCAAGGAAGATTATTTATTGAAATAGTTATAGAAGTTGACAATTTTTTTCTGAGAAAGGAAAGTTTCCTTTGTGTTTTATTCATAGTAAAGACAGCCTGAGCGAAAGTCCTCTGTTGACCTAGATTCACAGTTTTCCTCTATGCTAATAATTCAAAGAACCCAAATGTATGCATCTGACACTATCTCATCATAAACAACAATATTCCTGAATACATAGCATAGTGGTATTCAAGAAGTGCAAATCATTCCACACACATCTTCTCATTAATCCTGCTGTGCTTTTATCCCCAAATTTTAGAGCTGTGGAAATTGAGATTGAGAGAAGTGGAATTGCCCCAAAACATCCACTACGCTAAGGAAAGAGCTTAGCAACGGACCCCAGAGTGTTCTTTGTACTGGATGGCAGATCTGTTCTTCTACATAGCACCACTGGGATGTGTTCATGCATAAAACAGCACATGCTTTAAATGACCAAGGTTATATTTTTAAGCCAATTAAACATCTATCTAATTTATTTACAGTAGCCACAATCTCATTTGAAAGATCAATACCCTCATCAACATTGAGCCATGAAACATAAATTCTTTTGGATAACAAAAAAGCTGCTTCTCTATCACTTTATGGAGCTTGGCTGTTAACATCACGGACATGCCATCTTTCCCATTGGCATGAGCTTTGATAATTTATTTTGCCAAAAGCAAGATTTATACGCATGAACCACTTTTATTCCAATAATGAGTGCATTACTTTCCCTCCAATGTACAGTGAAAAATTGCTATGAAGTCATTATTCTGGCATATCTGATGGGGCTGAGGATGAGGAACTAGTCCTTTTGAGCTTTTAAACAATTTTTAAAACTGTCCCGAAGCCCTGATTTTTCTCCAGATGTGAGGGATACACGGGCAAGCCATTCTAAGGAAAAGCCTCACCAATCTCCACTTGACCCTCCTATTTGGAGAGGTTAAAAACTATACTTTCCATACTCTTTTACAGCTAAAATATATCACTTAGATGCACTTGTATGATATCTAAAAATCAGAAGTGAGGCAGAGACCATTATCTTGCAGCTATGCAAGCTTTGACAGTTGTAAGGATTCACAGAGGTTCAACGGGACGTTCTGGGGAGCAGACAACAAGTGCCATTGGTGTGAGGAGGCTGTGGTGGCTACCTTGGTAGGAATTGGCAACAGTAGCGGCCACCTAACCTTTGGATTTTATGTGTGGTGGTATGTTCATGAAACTAACAGTTCAAGGGCTGTCCAATGACATCCATTCCTCCAGCCCTTCCAAAGATTTTGAAAGCACACACTTCCCTGCATGAAATCACTTTCTGTTTGATACGCTTGGGTTTGGAACCTGACTGGAGCAACAACTGCTCTTCGACTTTTAAGTGCTGAGAAATATATAATTGAGAGTTGGTCATCAGAGAAGAAAAGATTAGACATATTTGAGTTTGACAGTAATTTTGAAACTTTCATTCTATTTTTGCATCTCAAGAATGAGTCTACTAATATCAACTTATACGAATTCTGTAAATACCATAAATAATAAAGTGTGTAAAGTGCTGAATTAATTAAGTTGATTTGGTCTTAATAATAAGATTTTTAAAAGTCCTCTTACTAAAGCTGGTTTAAATAATAAGGAAATTTATCATCTCAAATAATTGGAAGTGAATATGCAAAAACGAGCTTCAGGAATGATATAATCTGTGGCTCAATGATGTCAAAATAGCTCAGTGATGTAAACAGCCAAATGACTGTTTCTGAAAATAAAATTTTATTGAACCACAGCCATGACATTCTGGTGACTTTGGCACTATAATGGCTAAGTTGAGTAGTTGCCACAGGAACTACTGACCATCAGGTCGGCAAAGCTGAAGTATTTACCATCTGACCCTTGGCAGAAAGAGTTTGCTGACCCCGAATATAAACATTGACACTACTGTCTTCAACAGTAATTTCATCCTAAGGATGTTTCCTTTTATGGCCACAAGAAGGCTGCCAGCCACAGTCAGGGCCAGGTCTCCCTGTTTATAAATAGCAAAAAAAAAAAAAGGGAGGTTGGAGAGAGAACCGCCTCTTCCAGGCATGGCACAAGTCTGTTCCTTCAGTTGGATTGGACCAAATTATGTTAGATGGCCACTGCTGGAGCAATAACAGTTGTTAGGGGACCTGCTAAGCATGAATTAGTTTAGATCAAACAGAATCCCTCTCTGGAGCTAGTGAGTGATAGGCTGCTTACCTAAAAATTCAGGGTTCTGTGAAGAAGAAAGGAAGAAGAAATGGCCATTGAGTCAGCAGCCCACGTTGTCTACCACAAGCACTTAATGCAGTGCCTGCAAGCATGTTCGGTACTCTGTAACTGTTCATTTCTTTGCCCAGCAATGGTGGTAACTAAACGGCTGTACTGAAATGAGCACTGATCTAGGAGTTGAGAGACATACTGGCTCAAGCTAAGACAAGCTTGTGACCTTGAAAAAAATTACTTAACTTTAATTTCTGCATTGGTATATAACAGGCTGTGAATTAGACAATATCTAAGGGCTACTGTGGTTATTAAATAAAAATATTCATTAGCATTTTCAAATTGCTTTCTATATGCATTAATAGGAAACTTGCAGCAGTCCAAAGGAGAATGCCCCCAAGTTGTAGGATTAGAGTGTATGTTCACTTTTTGATATTAATACATGCACATCCTTGCTGGGGTTTAATCTCATTCACTCATTCATTCGTCACATATTATTCAAGGTCCACTGTGTGCCAGACACTGAACTAAAGAGAGAATGGGGCTCTGATCTTAAAGAGTGTCTACATTCAGACAGGAGATAGGGAATAGTCAGTAACCACATAAACAAAAAATATCTCAATTTCAGATGGTGACAGAGTGCTATGAAGACAGTAAAGCAGGTGAATATAAGGAATGACTATCGGGTTACATCATGTCAGCGGGTCAGAGCAAACCTCTGAATGAGGACCTTTCATGTTCTAAGATGTGAACATACAAATCTGGAGGAATAGGATCCCTTCCCTTTTTAGGTATTTTGCCTGATTTTTAGGATTCATTGATATGGCTATAATTCTCCATTTCTCTCCTAAGAGTTTTCTCTGTTGAGAAGCTTTTACAAATCTTCCCTTGAGAAAATGTTATGTGTTGGAAGGAGGAAGATGGGAAAGGAGAAATTTTAAATAGATTTTTGAGTTATTTTAGAATTACAGAGATATGTCTTCTAAGGCTGTAAACTCTTTTTTCAGCTGTTATAAGCGTTAAGCTCATCTTTTCTAATTTTGGAAGCATATTTTAGGCAATAGAAACTGAAGTACCCAGAGACCTATAGCAATATCTTTATATGCCAATCAAATTGCATGAAGAAACACTGAAACAGCACCCCAGATTCACCCACTCCTGGGTAAAGTGACTTTTCAAGCTTCAGAAAAAAGGAACAAAGTACTTGAAGAGGCAGCAGTAGAATCTTCCTGCTTGAAGTCTAAACTGAAGATGGATTCCTCATTTCTGCAGGGGTATAGCACTTCCCGTTGTCTCCATTCCTTGGCCCAACACAGGCTGAGGATATTGCTGCTCTATTAATCATTTTGCCTCTATAGCCAGCTTTACACTACATTTAGTGAATCCTCATTCATGCTTCCTATCTTTCCCTCCCTAAAACCTTGTTTCATCTTTCCAGTATATTTCTCAAAGCAGCTTATATGTGTTTAGACATTTGAATAGATTGTTAATGTGACACTTGCAAAAAAAAAATTGGGTTAATCTATGAAATACAAAATCAGTATGGGCAAGAATGAATAATCCTGCCTCCAGGCAAAGTTGACCCAGTTAGTGTTTGTAATGATGGGTATGCAGGGATTTAATACAAGTCAGCTTGTCCTATCTGTGGCTGGTCTACATGGTGGTGAGGTAAATGATTAATTCAGTTGATTTGGTGACTCCTTGCTCTGCCCCAGCAAGTCAACCCATTTTGTATCACTGCTTCCATGGCAAAAGTCTAAAAACATCACTTAATTTTCATGTATAAATGATTAAAATGTGCTTTGAGATCATAAATGTCAAAAACTTTTAAATATAAAAATACAAAAGATGAAATTGGGAAATAAGATAAATATGTAAATACTATTAATAAGCAATAATAATACTAAGATGTTTTCCATACTTACAATACATCAGGCTCCACCAGGCAAAACATCAATCATGTAAATTCTTTTGCAATTCTAAACCCTAAATAACACCTTTCCCTCTTGGTGGAAGGGAGTTACAACAATTGTAACAATTACAACAATCTTTATTGTACAACAAAATTGTTACAACAATCTCTGTATTGACTGGGGGAAAGGACAAAGAGATGTTGGATAGATATACCTGTAGAGAATGGTAATGATTATCTTCATTTTAGAGAACAGAAGTCTAGCCGGGCACGGTGGCTCACGTCTGTAACCCCAACATTTGGGAGGCCAAGGTGGGAGGATTGCTTGAGGTCAGGAGTTTTATACCAGCCTGGCAATAAAGCAAGACCCCATCTCTACCAAAAGAAATTTTTTTTTTTTTTAAATTAGCCGAGTATGGCGGCACACACCTGTAGTCCCATCTACTTGTGAGGCTGAGGCAGGAAGATCGCTTGAGCCCAGGAGTTCAAGGTTGCAGTGAGCTATGATCCCTCTCCTGCACTCCAGCCTGGGAGACAGAGCAAGGTCCTGTCTCTAAAACAACAAAAAAGAAAACTGTGGTTTAAGTGGATTCTAAGCCTCCTGAAGGCTTTTATTTCATTAAAATCAGTCAAGCTCAGTTCTTCATAGTCCAAAGCTCTCCCCATTACAGCAGGATACCTGCTCTAATATGCTTTTGCCTCTCCCATAATGCCCAGCACATTTTGTCAAAGTTATTTGCTGCTTGAATGAAATAACAGCGATACACATCACAACTGAATAGAATTACTGAAATATCCTTCCATATTTGAATCTCTAATTATTTTCATTCAAAAGTTACAATCTGGATGGGGTCTGCTAATTTTTTTAAAGTATCATAGAGTGAATATTTTAGGCTTTGTAGGCCATAGAGTCACTGCCTGTCCCTGCAGTACAACAGCAGCCATAGACAATAGTAAATGAGTGGACATGGCTGCGTTCAAATAAAGCTTTATTTGCAAAAACAGGGCCAGCCTGTGGGCCTAGTAGGATGACCCCTGGTGTAGACATCAAAACTGTTTCATGTTCTATTAACAATGAGTACCTTCTCCTGAGGGTGGCTTCTGCGACTGGCACATTTGCTTCTTGTATCTGTGTAGTCAGTGCTCACTGATCTGAAATGTCCTTATAGGTACCCTGCTTGGTATTTGTGACTTTCTCTCTCATTGCCTGTTAACTGAAATTGTAGGCAGCTCTTACAAATTACAAAGGATTGCAGTTTGCTCTTAGGAGTATTTACTTTGTGTTATTCTTAACAAAGCACTAATTAGGACAAGTCCTTCCCTCAATTTAAAATGCCTTTTTATTAAAATTTTAATTCTCCAAGCAGTTCTAACCTTGGTTTTTCCTCAACAGTTCCTCCATCGGCATCCCCTCCACTGTATCCAACTTGTAAGCTAGAATGACATTTTTTAGTAGTCTTTTATATTTCTTTGTATGACTCCCTGAAAGCAAAACCCAGTTAAGTATCACCCAGGCAACCACTCCACTTAAATCACCTTCTCTCCTGTCCTGAGCCTGTCCTCAGAAGAAAAGATTCACAACAAATATTTGGGGAGTTTCTCTGGACACCTTTAAACACACTGAGGGTAAGAAAGCAATGTGAATACAGGCAAAAAAGGAAAGGTAGCATGCTGGTTGGGACACTTGTGTTTGATAGCATTTTCATGCTCCATAAAGCATTTTTAAGATCTTAATTGATTTGTCCCCTTATAGCTTTCTGAAGCTGGAAATACTTGATATTTAGAAAACACGAAGATTCTGAGAGGAAAAGTGGTATATTAGCATGCATAGCAAATGATAGAGCCAGGACTATCTTCATATAAAAATCCATAGTGTTTCCTACATTTTCACATGAGAGAACTTTACCCAAAGTTTAAATATTTAACCTGAAATCATCATAAAGCCTATTATTAAAATTAGATATACAGGTGAGCCTTGTACAACGGTGTGAACTGCATGGGTCTGTTTACACTCAGATTTTCTTCTGCCTCTGCCACCCCTGAGACAGCAAGACCAACACCTCCTGTTACTCCTCCGGCTCAGCCTACTCAACATGTAGATGACAAAGAATGAAGACCTTTATGATGATCCACTTCCACTTAAAGAATAGTACAAATATTTTGTCTTTCTTATGATTTTCTTAACATTTTGTTTTCTCTAGCTTACTTTATGGTAAGAATATGGCATATCATACATACAACATAAAAATATGTGTTAATTGTGTTATTGGTAAGCTTCCAGTCAACAATAGGCTATTAGTAGTTAAGTTTTTAGGGAGTCAAAGTTGCATGCAGGTTTTTGACCACACGGGGGGTCAGCCCTCCACCCCTATGTTGTTCAAGGGTCAACTGTACGTCAACTGTATATACGTATCTAATTTGGGGATAATAAACTATGGCTAATGTATATATCAGTACTAGCCATGTTTTATTATTTCAATATTTGTTGAGCAAATATATTTATATAATTGTCATGCCTATGGAATTTTTTTTCTGGTCCTAGGCACAAAATATGCTTTGATATATCAGTGGTGCTAACATCTTTCCCAGTGACATTGGAACAGAGTCTCCACAAAACAGTGGCTAGAGGGGTCCAGATAGCTTAAACATGGTATCACATATGAAAAGGTACTCTACACCTCTGAGTAACAGAAAGCACCTCTCAAAAATTCTCTGGGAAAATGATAGCAAATGATTGGCACTCATGTTACATTGTTCTCTTCCTTGCTCATGGCAGAGATTACACCTACTACCAGCCATGAGCAGAGAAGGAGATGGTGCAACATGAGTACCATTTATTTGCTACTGCGAGTATTAGAGGAGTCCTGGCTCAGCTATTTACCAAGTATGTTGACAGAATTCTTTGTCACTCATCACACAGGTGACCTCAGAATCTTTAACACGGTATTCTGGGTGCCTGATGCCAATGAATAAGATTTTGCCTCACATTTGAAACCTGTTTGCCAACCCTTTTGTAGGTGTTCTGAATCAGGTACCAAAAGTCAATTGTCTCATTATCAGGATGTGTTCTAGACGTGATTCATTCTTGTAACCCACGATGACTGTTCGTTGGGGCCTATCTCTATGGTGAAAAGTGTTGTTACACAGAGAAGGTATTCAATTTGTACTAACTATGAGGTATACTAGGAGCAATACTTAATTCATTTGGTCTTCATTTGGTCATCTGGTTTTTATATTTCTCCTCAGTTCTTTCAACCAGAATGAAATAAAAACAACAATAACAATGTTCAGTCTAATTTATCTGGCTGGATATGGCATCTAGAGATATAGCGAGACTGAAATTTTTTTATTAATACTATTAATGTTTTTTTTAAATTATTTCCTTATTTTTACAAATGATCTAACTTCATAAGTAGTATTTCTGTAAAAATGTATTTTCACATTTACTTCAGAATTATAAGGCATTTCTCAGAGATATTTTCTGTTTGCTATCTGTTTCATGTTTGTGGTTAAGTTTTTGTTCTTGATTTCAGCTGTGTTCTCTTTGGATATGGTTATTAGAGATAACTTGAACATGGAGAATAGCCTAGCAAAAATATGAAGTATCTTGATACTGAAGTCGAATTAAAAAACTAGATTTGAGAATTGTGATTTAATGTAGTTATATAAGTCCCCAACTGAGAAATTAGTTATTTTGTAAAAGGTTCTTAATTAGTTGTCTGAACATTACAGTTACATTTTTAAACTAATGTCTAAAGTCTAATTAACACATAGTGTAGTTTACAAGTTTATATGTAACAAGGAAAAAAGCAATTGCTATGGTCTGAATGTTTACATCTCCCTAAATTTATATGTTGAAATCATAACCTGAAGAAGATAGTATTAAGAGGTGGGTCCTTTGGGAAGTAATTAGGTCATGAGAGCACAGCCCTCATTAGTGAAATTAATGCCTTTATAAAAGAGGCTCAAGAGAGACCCCTCACCCCTTCAACCATGTGAGGACACAATGAGAAGACAATGTCTATGAACCAGGAAGAGGGCCCTCACCAGACACCGGATCTGCCGGTACCTTGATTTTGGATTCCCAAGCCTCCAGAACTGTGTGAAATAAATTTCTATTCTTCATAAGCCACCCGGTCTATTATATTTTGTTATAGCAGCCTGAATGGAATAAGACAGAAATAGTATGGCAACCTGAATAAAATTGGATAACACAGTGATTTATTTATTTTGAATATGTTTGACTTAATAAAATGCTTGTTCTCTTAAGGACAAAGGAGATAGTTGACACATTTTATAGAACTTCTGAACTGGAATTCAGGATAATTCTAGGAACACTTGAGCATGAAGGATTTTTTTTTTTTAAATTGTACATACTTACGTTTGAAATCCTGGCTGAGTTTTTATTAGCATTATTCTTATATTTTCTGGTCAAATTAGGGCCATTTCTGGTGTACATAGAAAAAAACCGGAGGTAATGGTACAGACATTTCAGTCAGGTAACTGGAGAAGAGTTGAAAGAGAGGAGGAAATAAGAAATATGATTAAATGTACATGGGTGAGTTTGCCTCAGATGAAATCAACGAAGTTTAAAGTGATGAAAGTCAGAGAAAAAAAGGAGAGCATCTTCTATTCACAACACCCTTAACTGGGAGGAGAGGAGATGTTGAGAGAAAGATATTGAATCACAGTTCACAGTATAGCCGTGGTAGATATCATTGGCCTAGGATGAGCTGCTACATGTCTCAAGTGAGTGATGAAGATGTTATAGAGGGTAAGGGAAATTACTCCATATTAATTGTTCACATTCAAGGGATGTATATTAATCAAGTTTACATAACTGTTTGAATTTCTATTATAAAAACACATAATGAAGAGATCATACAGAAAGAAAATAAAAATCTCAGAGCTACCCCCCAACTCCTTATGCAGGACAGAAGATAAAAGCCTCAGGCACCCATGAAGCATTGGCCCCATAGGTCATTTATGAGGGAAATTACTAGCTGATCTCCCATAAGCAGGGACGTGCAAGTTGTGGCTTTGAGTCTACGGGCTGTGTCTGGCTCCTAAAACTAAAGTCTGTTCAATTTCACACTAACAATGAATTACAAGTTTATCTTTACAGACGTAGAACAGGAGACAAGGCAGGATCAGACATTCTTCCACCTACCCAGGGACATCTACATAATTGATGCTTCCTTCACTTCCTTTTTCTCTTCTAACATTCACATTATCTCATGTAAACTATAGATTTCCTGGGCCTCCGAAGAATGTTACCATTTTCCTCACTACTGGCACCCTAAATTTTTCCTTCTCTCTGTATGCCTTTAAATGCTGAAGCTTTCAAATTCCCCTTCAGAAAAACAACCACGGATTTGTCTGTTGTTCATGTTTTCCCCAGGCATGTGCTCATCTTTGGCTTAATAAACCTTCATTGATTGAGATCTTTGTTTCACACACTTATTTGGGTCAACAACCAGTTAGTACTTTTGTGCATCTATGGAAGGGTTTGGGAGTTGATCACTCCATCTCTATTAGGGCCTTGCAACAGGTGGTTTGCTGACACCAAGGAAAATTCAGTAGGGCATAAAACGTGTTTCCAGGTTAGGTTGACTTGCTGCAATGTTTTTTGTGTTGTTACCTTCTTAACAAATTGTTATTCAATCACAATTTCCTTGGTGATGGCCAGCACTGTTCAAAATATTTCATCTTTTTCTCCAGATTGAAAATCTGGTTTTTGTTCATGAGTTTATCATCCTTGACTGATGCAGACTTATTAAGGTGCCCCTGGCTTGTCCCTGTGTTTCTTCGAAGAACGAGAAAGTGGTCCATCATGAATGGCTCCATCTTTCATGTGTGATTAATGGGAAAATCTCACCTGAAATATTGAAGACTTACATACATGCCCATACTGCAATCATTCTGTGTTGACTTTTACTGCCTCTAATGACCCCTTTATGAATAATCTGATAATTCAGGTAAATATGTTATTAAACTGCAATAGATTATATTCATTTTCCTTCATATATTCTATTTTTCATGACAAATATGTAGAGAGAGATATGATTTAGGTGCAAGAGCTATTTAAGAAGATACATCCAATTTTCTGAATTAATTTTATAAAGAATTTATACTTGCTGTCTTGGTACTTATGGTTCTGCTTATAATAATCACCTCTTTATTAGAGGAAAAAAGTGGATAAAATAAATTTGTTCAAGTCTAATTATATAGAGCCTATTCTCTTGCTGTAAAGATGCTAGAGTAGGAGACTAGGAGACAGGACTGAGATCAGATGCAGGGGCTTGAAGATTGGGTGCAGATATTAAAGTAAACATCCCTCAGGCAGGAGCTAACTAGAGGGGCTGATGACCACAAGCAAGAACTGGCTTCAATTGGCTTGTCAGCTGTCTCTGTCACCTTACATGAACTTTAGCTAATTATAATATCATTTATATTGTGGTTTTAAAATTTCTCCACCCTTGAAATCACCTTGAGATTTCCTAAACAACCACATAAAGTATGAAAATGGGAGGGAACCCAATTCTAGGAATTATCACCCAAATTCTTATTCTTGGTTGGAGAAGGCTTACCCCTTAGCCTTAAATATTTTTCTCTTCAATTAGTAAGACTTCAAAAGACCAAAAACCACTTCTGTCCAGTGCAGCTGCTCACTTCTGAGCCTGCCCTCTCTACTGAGAGTGTACTTTAACTTCAATAAAAAACTGTCCCTTGCTTGGCTTGCATGGTACATCTGGAAATTCTTTTCTCCCTACAATCATCAAAAATCTGGAAAAACCTCCACTCAGAGCCTGGTAACAAATGCTCAACAGTAAAAAGGTCTTGGCATGCACAACACAATGTCCATATTATATTTTATTTAAAGAATTTTTGAGTAGTCAAGAACACCAAGGTCTTTATATAGATTATTTCTTCCACATTTTCTGAGCAGAGGCTTCCTTTTAAAATGACAAACACAGCTGTAACAAAATGAACTTACGGAAACAATGCCTTCTTATCTCAGTTAAAAGTTGTTAATGTAAAGGCATAACTATATTTCCAGTATGTTGTAAATAAATGTTTTAAAATAGTGTGGCACCGAAGAAATTTTTCTTGGTATAGTTAGAAGAAAAGAATTGTTTCTATTATGTTAATTAAATAAATATTATTGGATATAACTGGAGTCTGTACGTGCAAACAAAAATATGGATTGACCTAATTATTAAGTAATGATTTACTAGTGCTGGAGAGATTCTGGTGCTTCCAGAATTTTTGGAGATAGGCAGGAGAGTTTGTGTGCTGACTTTTTGCACCTGACGCTTATATGAGGGCAAATTATAGAATTCTCTTTGAATAATATTCAGATGAGAATTCTGTAAGTGTAGAGGGTAGATGAAGCCAATTTCGAGTGGAAGTGAGCCCTAGATGCTGCAGCTTCTACCATAGTTATGGCCACCAGTGTGGCAAGGATTAGAATACTTTTTCCAAATTCTTCTAGCTGGGATAACCCATTCTGTGAGCTGCAGAACAGAGCATCTGCTTGAAGACTCTTGAGAGTCTTCTCCTTCTTTTTTAGCAAATGACTTGAAAGAATTTACACATCTTTCAAAAATACCTGAGTTTTGTTTAATAACTCTTATAGGATAGTTACAATTTATTTAGTGAACAAGATAGTGTGTTTGTTGCTATTTTTCTTATTCCATGCTTTATTTGTATTATTAATAACCCAAAGAAGCTAATTGTCACTAGGAATAATTTTGAAGTCACATGATGTAGATGAAATGTCCTAGATGGTAGAGTAATGCCCTGGAACCAGCAAATCTTCTCTGTGGCAATATGAAATGCCACTAAACAAAGAATGTAATAAGCCTTTAGAATGTGTAATGAATTACATCATGTGATTTGAAAGATGCTGGAATATTCCCTTATTCCTCCTAAAATTTTTCCAATCAGCTGAGTCAAAAATTCTACTGTTAAAAACAGATAACTTCAGCTTAAAAATTTGTTTTATGGCCGGGCGCAGTGGCTCACGCCTGTAATCCTAGCACTTTGGGAGGCCGAGGCGGGCGGATCGCTCAAGGTCAGGAGTTCGAGACCAGCCTGAGCAAGAGCGAGACCCGGTCTCTACTATAAATAGAAAGAAGTTAATTGGCCAACTAAAAATATATAGAAAAAAATTAGCTGGGCATGGTGGCGCATGTCTGTAGTCCCAGCTACTTGGGAGGCTGAGGCAGTAGGATTGCTTGAGCCCAGGAGTTTGAGGTTGCTGTGAGCTGGGCTGATGCCACGGCACTCACTCTAGCCCGGGCAGCAGAGTGAGACTCTGTCTCAAAAAAAAAAAAAAAAAAAAAAATCAGGTTAAAGTGTTTGCAATGACTACTAATATTTCAATTAAAAATCTCTAAAAGTTGGAAACTTAATCCAAAGTTGCTTTTGACATATATAGCTCACAGACTTACCAACCCTTTCATTTATCAGATAGAGAAAGCATTTCTCATTACCAAAAAACACTAAGAAAAAATATAAATAGGCTCAAAAGGAGATGAGATGACAAACCTACACTTCTTTGCAAACAAAGTTAATGATAACAGCCTCTAGTATTTATATAGCACACTGTACTTTTCAAGGTGATCTCACATACTTTCTATTTGATGTTCACAATGACCAAAAGGTAGAAGGAAGTTAATATACCTGCTGAGATTTATTGAACCGATGAATCTCATCAATAAAAAGGATGGTTTTCCTTTTGAAAAAGCTCTTTTCATTTTGAGCTTGTTTTATGACGTCTCGCACATCATTTGTCTTGGCATTTGTTGCAGACAATGTCACAAACCTTACGCTATGTTTCTTGCTGTTGTTGGCTATAATGTGAGCCAGAGTGGTCTAGAAAAGATGACACACACATAGTTTGAAAGGCTGTTCAGACACAGAGCCGCACCCACAGGTACCACCTCCAGCAGCACCAGCACTATTACCAAGCAACTTGAACTCTGAAGAATGCTTAGCAGCACAGATACAACATGAAATGCCACAGCATATTTTTATAAACAAAACAAAAAAAACTCTACCGACATTATAAATAAAACAGGAAAGTAGTGAAACCTTAGGCTTATCCTGACCTTTTCTCCTTTGTCCTTAACCTCCTTTGATTCCTTTTTTGGGGACTCTTTAAGATCTTTGGAATCCCAGTAAAAAGCAGCTGTCTTGATTTAGCAGCGCCTGGGTGACAGCTGTGACTTCTCACCAAAGAGAAAAGAAAATTCTCCCTCCTCTAGCCAAGACAGCATTGCTGCGGCAGGACTTAGGTGTAGAAGTGATCACAGAACCACAGCTCAAACAGGAAGCAGAGCAGCTGAGAAAAGGAGAGTGAAGGAACCTTTGAATTGAAAGACCAGTGACAACTACTTAGCATTTGGGATGACTGCATGCCATTTCTGCATGTCCAATCTTGTAGGATATGAACAAGAGCCCTTCAGTCACATTAGCATTTACCCAAAAACTAAAGTGATACAAGGAAAGCAGTTTAGTACCTGGCACTTAATGGGTGCTCAATAAGTACGCATATGCTGTTATTACTACTGTTAGCACTCTAGTAAGGATGGGAATAAAGAAAAAATGAAAACTGTTAGTGAAAGGGACAAATTTGCATCTGAATGGAAAGGTGGCACTTTATTTTCTAAAAGTTCTATGGCACCATTAGACACTGGTTGCTTCTTTATCAAATCCCAGCCTACTCAACTTTTGGAATCAGGCTCCCATGTCACATATGCCTAGGCTTGTGACTGATCACCAACCATCTCACTGAGCAGCCTGGACTACAGAAACTCTCACATGGTGGGTAAGATGAGCTCACTCACTCACTGGCCTAAGGACCTTTTCCTTGCTATCTGGGACCACCAACAGCTGATTATCCATTCTCATGATCGAATGTAAAGATTTCACAATTACTAAGAATGCTACTGCTCAAGTCCCTAAATGGGGTAACAACAAAATCCATGGGTGGACAGATGTCAACAACTCCACCACCATCATAAAATGTTATCTGGGACAGATGTGGTTTATTCTTGGCCAAAGAGAAAGCATGAGTGCACACAAGAAGGTACAAAAAGAGCAAGATGCACCCCAGGACTAAAGGGAGGTGTGGTTAAGTTGCCGGGGATGAAGCTGGAAAGAAAAATTGGAGAAAAATCTTAAAATCCTTGTGTATGATGGAGTCTGAACCTGAAAACAGCCAGAGCTCTTCACATTCTGATCTTGAAGTCTGCCTTTCACTCACTGGTGTTCATTCTCCTTTCTCTTACTATGGATAAAAGAGCATTCTATATTTAAGCACTTATAGCTTATTTTTTTTTTTTTTTCAGACTTAACTGCTCCACTTTTTCTCAAGTGTTCTTCCGATGTCATGTTTTCTAGCCCCACAATATCCTAACTGCTCTCCTCTGGACTTGTGCTAATCCTTAACGATGGTACATAGAACGGATATCAAAATGCATCAATGTTTCTTCTCTAGAGAATAAGGCATTATGAGAAAAGTTATGAAAATACTAGATGAAAACGGCTTGCAGATGAAAAAGTTTTTATATTAGTCCTGCTAAATAAATGAATATTCTTCTCAAGAATAAATGAAAATCAGTCTGTTAAAATAAACCAACTAGTGGGTGGGGAAGGAAGGAAGCACAACAGAAATAAAAAGAATTCGATTATTTTTTTCAAAGCTGAACCCATATACACACGAATGAAATCTATAAATGTTCCATTACAATGTTTGTAGCATGCTGTTTCCTTGCGAATTGGGTCAAAGTCTGGGGTGCGGTTACCGATGGAATACAAAGGTAGATCAGAATCTAAGAGTCCACATCTTCTTGTAAACCTATGAATTCATTAACATCTTCCTTTGAAAACGACAGCAAAGGTGTTACGAGTCCGAGAGCTCTGTCTTTTTCACGCCTATCTCAGACTCCACCTGTGGACCAAGCACTGCCCCAGCTCAGACGGTGTCTGCGCCCCTAGGCCTCACAAGTCAGGCGGATTCTCTGCGGACCGCATCCCGCCGCCTGTAAGCACCCACGACTCTCTGACCGTTAGCTCCATCCACTCCCGTCCGCCGACATCGCTACGCGGGAACCCTTGGGCCAAGGCGGCACTCACCTTGCCGCAGCCCGGTGGCCCCCACAGGATGAGCGAGGGAATTTCGTTGGTCTCCAAGAGCGAGCGGAACAGGGTCTCCTGCCCCACAGCCCTGCTCTGCCCAATGTAGTCCTGCAGCGTGTCAGGACGCATCTTGTCGGCCAACGGCTTGCCCTCCAGCATCTGCCGGATCTCCTCGGCGGCCAGCGCGCGGGGGTGGGGACGGCCCCCGCCGCCGGCCCCAAAAGTGGCGGCGGCGTCGGCGGCGTCCGCGTCCCAGTGCCCCGGGTCGTCCTCGCCGTCCGCGTCCGCGTCTCCGTCGCCATCGCCGTCGCCCACCGCCTCCTCCTCCTCCTGCGCCTCAGCCTCGTCCCAGCTGTGCGGAGACGCGCTGCCCGCAGCGGCGGCCGCGGCCGCCGGCCTCTTTCCGGACCCCTTCCTCCCGGGGCTGCTGGAGCGGGCCACCGGGAAGTCGGGGATGAGGCGGGCGCCGCTGGGCGTGGGCGGCGCGTCGTAGCTCTCCCGGCTCTCGGTCTCGCCGCCGTCGTCGGCCTCCTCGCCCTCGCCCTCGCTGCTCTCGGCCGCCGTCGGGGTGGCCGGCTGCTTCAGCGCGGAGCTCTCCGACAGCCGCCGCCTCTTGGCCGCCGGCGGCGAGGGCCCCTTGGCCCGCTCCCCGGCGCTGTGCGGCCCGGCCGCCGGCTCCGCGTGCCCCGCGGGGTGGAGCAGCAGACAGCGGTCCAGGTGCGAGTTGATATGAGCGGCGGGCATCATCTGCTGGCACACGGGGCACTGCACCTGGTGCAGCTGCGACAGGAAGGGGTCGTCTTCCGGCCCGCTCACCTCCATGGCGGCCGCGCCCTCGCCGGTCCCCGGCGAGGCTGCAGCAGCCCCCGCGCGCGCCGAGGCCTGCGATGCCCTCCGCTAGGCCCCGCGCCGCGCGACCCGCGCTCGGGTAGGCGGCAGGACTCGCGCGGGCCCGGGGAGGGCGCCGCTCATGTCTCACGTCCGCAACTCCCGCGTCGGTCCGCCCCCGGCCGGCCGCAGGCAACACCTCGCGCGGCGCGTCGGGAAGTGTAGTCCGCGGCCGTTTGCCGAGTCGCGAGCAATGCCTCGCGCGGCGTGGCGGGAAATGTAGTCGGTGTGCCGCTGGCAATACTCGCGCGGCACGTCGGGAAATGTAGTTCGCGACCGGCCGCCCTGGCCGCCGCGTGACCACTTCCGGCTCTGCTAACGGCCTTTGCCGGGGGTGGGTCGCTGGGACGGTCGCTTGGTGCGCGTGCGCGAGGTTGCGCGGTGTAGGAAACCGCGCCCCGCCCAGGCCTTCGAGGCGCGCGGCGTCGGGGACGAGCGTGAGCAGCGCTCCGAGGCTGCGGCTGGAGAGCGGAGTAAGGCTGGTGTGTGGGGAGCGGCGAGAGGAGGCCAGGCGGTTTTGTTTGTAATGAAAGGGAAGTGGGGTAAGAATAAAACCTAAAAGGCTTCAATAGAAAACTGCACAAAGGACCCGGATAACAAAAAACACAAGCAATGCACGTGAAAAAACGGTTCCCCTCAGAAATGATCGAAGAAATGCAAATAGAGCCCGCGCGCTTTTCGGTTTGTTGGCCCTTTAGCCCGGGGCCTGTCCCTGAAGCGCGCGCCTGAAGAGACGCTCATCCCGCGTGCGATGTTTAATAGTTGCGAATTGGAAACAAGCTTCAGCGTTTAGTCCCGAAACAACAAAATGGTAGTATTTGAAAGTACGTTGTAGGCAGGGATAGAAAATGCCCTCCATAAATGGAGGAAATAAGATGAAAGCATGTGTGGTGTTCTACATCTTTGAATATATTACCACGTTCTGCGATTATATTTTCTGCTTTTCCGCAAACTCACCTACTTAAAAATTGTATCTTAAACATGGATTTTTGGTAATTAGAGAGGGAAAGGAATTGAGGAAGAATTAAGACTTTTCTGAAGTTTGGCAGGAGAGAAATTCTCACTCCGCGCAAGAGCGGCTCACTGGGACTTATCCGAGAACACTAAGGATTTTTGTGAGGCTCTTCTTGTGAAGTGACTTTACAAAAACTAGAGTTAGATGAAGGAGACACAAAGAAAGGGTACAGGATGCATGTTTTCAGTTGATACTGGCTGTAAAATATGTGTCCTAACCTCTTGAGATTGTGTAATCTGATTTTTTGATAGTTGAGTTTTTGTAACTGGAAATGTTAGACTTTAAAATAAGATTAATAGAAAAGCTGAAGAAACATGAGTTAAGTAAAGAAACTTTATTTCTTTAACCATCTTATAATTTTAAATTGTGCAAAAGATGGAAGATCACTGAGGACTGAACTTTGACTTTTTCTTTCTCTTATCCAAATTCCTGTCTAATTGGGGACTCAGTCACACCTTACAAACCATAAAATCTTGCACATGGATTTTTTAAATTAACCTGGTATAAGGTGGCTTACTTTCCAACCTAAGTCTGATACAGCATCACATGACTGAAGACCCTGTTATCTAAATCAAGCATTCCTTTCTACTGACTCCAAGTCTTAACTTTTTCAACCAGTTGCCAACTAAAGAATCCTTAAAACGCCTCTATGACTTGTAAACCTTTCCTGGCTGAACCAATGTGTACCTTCCATGTATTGATTTATGATTTTCCTGGCAATTCCTGTTTCCCTGAAAGGTATAAAACCAAACTGTAGACCAACTTTGGCACACTTTGTCAGGACCTCTTGAGACTGTGTTCCCTGAGCCACAGTCATTCATAGGGGCTCAGGTTAAACCTCTTTAAATATTTTGTTGGCAGAATTTGGTTTCTCCATTATCATCATGAACTTTTATTTTTATTTGTCCTCTGAGATGGACCATCATAGGAACATCACAGAACCATGTACTTCTTTGAAAAGAGGTTCTAGGACTGACTTCAAAACAGGTTTTGGAAGAAAAAAAAAGTGCTACTAAATTTGGAAATATACTACACTGGTTTTAAGCATTTACAGAAGTGTATGGACACACGGTCACCCTTAACCCATACAAAAAAATTTAAAATGATGGCAACAAATTGGACAACAGTGAAGTTTCTTTGAATGTCTTTTCTTATAATGAATGAAAGGCTTAAAATTTCTTTTTTAGAAATAATACATGCTTATTATGGGAAACCTCATGGATAATCATTGTTAGTATTTTAGCACCTTTTCCTAATCTTTTAAAACATATTTTGGGATTACATAATGCCTTTACATATAGATGTAGTTCTATGTTCATCTTTATTTTTGCCTAATATTTGTTTTCAAAAGTATTTATTGTCATGGGAAAATATTCGTTATGTAACATGGAGTAAAAATTGAAAGATATAAAACTAATATATATGGTGGAAATTCTATTTCCTTTTTATACATGTGCTTTGCACCTATATATTTTATAAATAAGAAAAATTTAAAAATACAAAGCAAAGACAAAATATTTTACTTACATGGTCATATACATGAATAGAGTTGAGCTATTTGGTTGTACTATGAGATAAAAATGGAGACCTTGACTTCAAGAATCTGGGTTTGAATTGGCCACAGTGTGACCTTGGGCAAGCTATGTAATTTTTCAATTTCAGTTTCCAAATCTAAAAGAGGGATGCCTACCTCACAGTCTGTTGTGAGAATTAACTGAACTTATAAATGTGAAAGTATTTAGCATAGTGCCTGGCAATAGTAGGCTGCTATTCTTTTTTTTTCCTGAACTCTAATTCTTTGTTTCTGAAGTTCAAAGTTTTCTCCACTAGATGGTGATGGTAGAAAAATAAATGAATAAACCATACTAGAAAGGACCTTTCAAAAATTGTTCCTCCTTGTATTTTGCTTTGCTAACCAAATTTAAACTTTATTTTTGAATCAGCATGAATGCAAATAAATTTAAACTCTATTATTAATATAAGGTCACAGGAAATGAAATAAATGTAAAGCAGAAAACTAGGCTCAAATTTTCTTCTTTAATACCCCACTGCTTCATTGTTTTCAGCTGGCCTTGGCAGTTTACGTTGAGCTCTCTAACCATCTTCTCTGTGCTCCTTCCCCAGAGTCAGAATGGGGATGGTGGATTCACTGGTGACTCGAATAGACCTTCTGTTCAGTGACCACAACTTTAATCAATCTGGGTGCAGGGCCTAAGTGCAGGCATTTTATAAGCCTCCTAGTATTATCAAACTTCTAGGCATCATCTTGCATCCTTGTATTCACACCCAAGGTATATTGGACATTTGAGTCCAGTTAATCCCACATGACTCACATCCTTGCCATCTTTAGTCACCGTCCTAAAAGTTAGCCCTATGGTCATCTGTTTTTCCTGCTCTGTGATTCCTCTCCCCTAACCCAATCTCTTCTTTCTTTTCCTGATTTTCCTCTACGTCTTCTTGAATCTATGACACATTTCTTTATCAATTTATTCTGACATACTTGGTACATTTTCTTGCTAGCATAAGTAGGACCTTCTAATTATTCTATTTTCTTACTGGTCTTTATTGGTGTAAAAGAAATGCAATGATTTTTATTAATTTCTTTCATATTTGGTCTTTTCTGTGAGCTCTCATTAGTTCTAAGTGATTTTCAATAGATACTCATAGTATAATAAAGAAGATACCTGTTCTTTGTCCATGGCTCCTGGCACAGATCTTCAGAATCCCTTGGGATTTCCTGAGTGATAGGAGTGTCTTTGTTATGCTAATTTGGCAGCTTCTAGTGGGCCCCTGGGGTTGGAACTGGGGGCCCGCCCCTTCTCTGGGGAGGGGAGGGGGCTGGAAATTGAGTTCAATCTCTTGGCCAATGATTTAATCAGCCATGCTTACATAATGAAACCTCAATAAAATTCTGGACACAGAAGCTCAGTGGAACTTCCTGGTTGTGAACATGCTGATGTGCTGGGAAGTGGCAGGCCCAGAGCCTTTGAGGAGGGGGCTTTCCCACACCTTGCTGTATGTGTCTCCTTTGTAATAAAATTGTAATCATTTAAATATCGTGCTTTCAGTGAATTCTTTGTGGTGTTCTAGCAAATCATCAAACCTGAGGGTATCCTGGAGCCCCTAAATTTGTAGCTAGTTGGTCAGAAGTGCAGCTGGTCCTTGAGTCTTGTGGCTGGTGTTCGAAGTGGTGGCCTTTGCCCTTAACCAGTGAGGTCTGACACTAAGGCCAGGTAGTTTAATGTCAGGATTGAATTGTATTGCAGGATACCCAGTTGGTGTCAGAATAATACTTTTGCTTCTTCTATTACAATACTAGGTACAGTCTTCCCTTGGTATCCTAGGGGGATTAGTTCTAGAATCAACCCCTGCTATGATATGAAAAGCCTTGGATGCTCGTTTCCCTGATATGGTGTAGTGTTTGCATATAACCTATGCACATCCTCCTGTACACTTTACATCATCTCTAGATTACTTATAATACCTAAGACAATGTAAATGCTATGTAAATAGTTGTTATACAGTATTTTTAGTTTTTTAAATTGTTATATTATTTCTTACTGTCTTTTTTCCCTGAATTTTCAGTCCATAGTTGTTTGAATCTGTGGATGCAGACCCCATGGATATGGAGGGCTGACTGTATAATTAAATTATTGGAGAGAACCGCTCTCTTTATCTTATAAAGTGGAATATGAAGTGACATTTGACAAAATTCTACTTCAATACTTGATTTTAAAAAACCTCTAGTAAAATAGCTAAAGATACCTCCTTAACATGATTTTTTTTTTGCCTGAAACCAGCAGCCATTATTATGTTTTGTGGTAAAACAAAACAAAACAAAACAAAAAAACCTTTCCCACCATTAACAGGGAAAAGATTTCTTAAAAAAAAAAAAAAAAAAAAAGTAGGGCAGACGCGGTGGCTCATGTCTGTAATCCTAGCACTCTGGGAGGCCAAGGCAGGCAGACCGCTCAAGGTCAGGAGTTCGAAACCAACCTGAGCAAGCGCAAGACCCTGTCTCTACTAAAAATAGAAAGAAATTAATTGGCCAACTAAAAATATATAGAAAAAATTAGCCAGGCATGGTGGCGCATGCCTGTAGTCTCAGCTACTTGGGAGGATGAGGCAGGAGGATTGCTTGAGCCCAGGAGTTTGAGGTTGCTGTGAGCTAGGCTGATGCCATGGTACTCTAGCCAGGCAACAGAGTGAGACTCTGTCTCAAAAAAAAAAAAAATGTACTAACCAAAAAGGAAAAGATGAATACATCTTACTACATAAAAATGAAGATTCCATGTATTTCTCTGAAAATAGCACAAGAAATAGTGAAAATATAAGGCACTGTTAGATCGGGACTTGCAGTGCCACTGAACAGAGAGACCAAGACTCTGAGGCTGCAATCAACAAGAGGAGTTTATTGCCAACTAGCTCGAGCTAGGGTCCGTGTCCCAGAGCGCCAACACGCAGCGGCCTCTTCTCCGGACAAAGGACCCCGGGCGGCGCTGGAACGGCGGTTTTATAGGGTCAATTCAGGCGGCAACAGGCTGTCCACTCGTTGAATATGCATCTATCTAGTACAGCGATTGGTTCTATAGCTACCTCCCTCTGCACTCTTTCCCAGTATTTTCTTCAGCATTTTACTTCATCTCATGTTACCCCGCGGTTTCTGCAAGCAAGCCGTTATCACAGAAGCACAAGTGGGTGGTTAGCAAGCAAGTGTTACAAAAATGCAAAAGTCTATTTTGCAACCATGAGAGAGAGAGACAGCTCTGCAACAGACTTAGGTTTCACAAGCAGTTTTGGTCTCTTACAGCACAGAGTGGGAGAAAGCATCTGTAGCACATATTACTGTCAAGCACAATATTTGAGATATAGAAAAGGTCTTACACAGTGATAATAAGAAAAATAATAGAAAATTTAATCAAAAATGAGTAAAGAACTTAAATATGTACTTCAAAAAAAAAATTAGAGACTGAATGACCAATATATGTATGTGAGAAAGTTCTCAACTCTTTAGTAATGAGAAATGCAATTTATGTAAGGAATGATATATTATTGCACAACCACTAGATTAGCAAAAACTAAAGTGTTCTTAAAGATATAGAGCAACAGGAGCATTCTTATGGTGCTAGTGGGTGTATAAATTGATATATCCATTTAAATGTACATCATGCATGAACAGAAATGTTAACAGCAGCCCCAAACTGAAAACAACCAAAATGTTTTTTTGTTTTTTTTTTTTTTTGAGACAGAGTCTCACTCTGCTGCCCAGGCTAGAGTGAGTGCCGTGGCGTCAGCCTAGCTCACAGCAACCTCAGACTCCTGGGCTCAAGGGATCCTTCTGCCTCAGCCTCCCGAGTAGCTGGGACTACAGGGATGTGCCACCATGCCCGGCTCATTTTTTCTATATATATCTTAAGTTGGCCAATTAATTTCTTTCTATTTATAGTAGAGACAGGGTCTCGCTCTTGCTCAGGCTGGTTTGGAACTCCTGACCTTGAGTGATCCGCCCTCCTCAGCCTCCCAGAGTGCTAGGATTACAGGCGTGAGCCACTGCGCCCGGCCCAAAATGTTTATCAATAGAATAGATAAATAAATTTTGTAATATTTATACTATTAATGAAAAAGAAGCTAAACTCTGTAAAATAATTTTAAAGAGATTTATTCTGAGCCATTTGAGAACCATGACCCCCAGCAACTCCCAAGAAGCCTTGAGCAAGTGGACTCGCTGTGGCTGGGTTACAGTTTGGTTTTATACATTTCAGGGAGGCAGGGGATATGGGTAAAGTCATAAATCAATACTGGAAGGCATACATTGGTTTGGCTCGAAAAGGTGGACCATCTCAAAGTGGGGAGGGAGGGCTTACAGGTTATAGGTGTGTTTAAAGATTCTTTGACTTATGATTGTTTAAAAACATGAAGCTTTGTGTAAAGGCTTGGAATGTTTTAAGATAAGGAGCTGTTTGTCAGAGATAAGCCACCTGACATATATTTGTTGTGTAAATTGAGGACCTGCAGGTTTGTCTTGCATACCCTTAGGCCTGTTAATGGGTTACAAATGATGTCTCCAAGATGGGAGGGGATCATGATGAGGCATGTCTGACCACCCTCCTCCTGGCAGGCAATTTAGTTTTAGGATATTCCCTTGGCCAAGAGGGGGTCCATTCAGTCAGCTGGTAGGGGGGAGCCTTAAGATTTTATTTTAGTTAACAATACAATGGAATATTCCATAATAATGAAAACTAACAGGG